>CABHPR010139911.1:0-42171 GCA_902168415.1 Peromyscus melanophrys | reverse complement strand
ACACACACACACACACACACACACACACACACACACACACACACACACACAAAACCCTCATGGGATATGTACATCGGGTCAGAGAAAGCAATACTTCAGGATTTTGAGGTATTTATATTTGATATTTTAAAAGTTCTAGCTAGGAATTTGAAGCAGGAATGCTAGGATCTCCCACTGCAAGAATGGATGTATCTGTTTTCCCTGTATCCCTAGCAATTATTGCCTTATGGATTTTAATGATCTGTTGTCATTTACATGTGTGATAAATCTTTCTCTGTAAGTTGACAGTTGATCCCTGTATTGTTGTGTAATGCTAACATTCTGCTTCATATTTTTTTGTTTTTTTAAGCATATTGCATCTAACATAAAGAGAGCTGCTTTGGCCTCATATTATTTACAATGAGCATAGCATCTCTCTCTATATATCTTTAATTTTAAGCCACTGGCATATTTATATTTAAATGAGGATTTTAAAAAATTAAATTATTATTTTATAAGAACTCAGCACATGAGAATTGTAACTGCATTGTCTCTGCTCACTTCCTTCAACTATTCCTATGCCTCCAACTCCCCCTCAAGTCATGACCTCTTCTGTAATTGTTACTGTTATGCACACATGCACACATAGTAAACTTTTTATGATATTGGATGCACTGGAGGTTTTTTTTTTTTTTTTTTTTTTGTTTTTTTTTTCAAGACAGAGTTTCCCTGTGTAGCTTTGCGCCTTTCCTGGAACTCATTTGGTAGCCCAGGCTGGCCTCGAACTCACAGAGATCCACCTGGCTCTGCCTCCCAAGCGCTGGGATTAAAGGCGTGCGCCACCACCGCCCAGCCGATGCACTGGAGTTTAATGCATATATATTTAGGATTGTAATACCTTCTTGGTTAATTGTTCTATTAATTAGAATGAAGTGTCTTTCTTTATCTGTTCTAATTAATTTTAGTTTGAAACAAATCCCTTTTTCAGATGTTATGATAGTGGAACCTGGTTGTTTTATGGTCCCAGTTGCTTAGACTATGTTTTTCCCCATCCTTTCATGATAAAGTGTTTCCTATCCTTGAAAGTAAGATGACTTTCATTTAGGGAACAAAAATATGAATTTTATTTCTAAATCTATTCAAGTAACTTTCATCTTTTGATTATTTAGCTGAAGCCATTAATATTAAAATTACTATTGAAAGGTAAGAATTGATTGCTACATTTTTTATTATGCTTGTAGTCCCAATTTGTGTTTTAGTATTATAGCTTCATTTATTTTCTTTCTGTAGCCTATTTGATATTCTTAGATTAGATATAAAAAATTCCTCTCTTTAGTCTGAAGTATTACTTCCAAAGTTCTCTCTAATCTGATTTCCTGGAAATGATTTATTTTAGCTTGTTTACATGATGGAAAGGATTTCTCTCTACAACTATGGTAGATAGCTTTGCTGGGTAAAAGTAATCTTGATTGGGTCTGTGGTCTTTTAGGTCTTGGAAAACAGTGCTTCAGACTCTTCTGGTTTGTAAAGTTTCTATGTGAAGTTAGCTGTTATTTGTGACTGTGGTTTTTCTTTCACAACTTAAAAACCCCTTATTTGATCTGTATATTTTGTTTTTTAGCTATAATATGATGTGTCTATCTGGTGTTCTGTATCCTTTTCATAACCATATGGCAATGTTTCTTCTTAATTTGTGGAGGTTTTCTTCTATGGTCCTGTTAAAGATCTGTTCTGTACCATAGACATGATATTCTTTCCTTCCTTTTTCTATGATGATTATTTAGATTTGGTCTTTTCATGGTGTCCAAAAGTTCCTACATATTCCTTTCATGTGTTTCTGTTTGTTTGCTTTTTTTTTAACTTATCACTTTCTCTCATTCACTTATTTAATTACTCTAATTTATTTCAAGTTCCAATATTCTGTCATGATCATTCTACTGATAAGACTTTCCCCTGAATTTCCCAATTGGGTCTTTTAATTTTTCAATTTGTCTTCATTTTAGCTTGATTTTGTTTGGCATTCCTTTTCATTAAAATCTTGGATTGTCTTTGGAATTCTGTTCAGCCATTTGTTTGTGTTTTCTTGCACTTAAATTAATTAATCCTCTTTAATTCTTCCAGATGTTTGCATGTGTCTTCTTTGAATTCTTTGATTATAATTGTTCTTCTAAATTCTATGTTGTGAATAAGTTGCATCTATGTAATTGTGTTGGTTTGAATGAGAATGGTCCCCATAAATTCAAATATTTGAGTACTTGGTACCCTGTTAGTGGAACTGTTTGGGAAGGATTAAGAGGTGTGGCCTTATCAAAGGAGATGTTTCACTGAGTCTGGACTTGAGTTTACAAAAGCATCCCATAATTCCTAGTGAACTCTCTCTGCTTTCTGTTTGCACTTAGAAATGTGAGCTCTCAGCTATTCCTGCCACCATACCTTTGTTCCACCATTATGGACTCTAACCCTCTGGAACCATAAGCCCAATTAAATTCTTTCTTTTATAGATTTCCTTGAATCAAGGTGTTTTATCACAACAATAGAAAAGAAACTAATACAGTAATTACATTGGAGAGCATTTCCACAGGACCAGTAGCCTTTGGGGAAGGAACACATTGTCTTGGTCTTTCATAATGTTTATTGTTTTGTGACAGAACATGGGTATGTGAGTTTATTTCTTTGGTTGTATTTCTGATGTGAGATTCTAGCCTGCTTCTGTTGAATCAAAGTTTGCTTCTGTTTTTTGTTTCTATCTGAACTTTGTTGATTTCCTGTCAAGTCAGTCTTCCAGAAGCCAATTCTTGATTATTGATTAGAGAAAGAGGGGTGATTCCCACTCACTGATTATGAATGTGATGTGTGGTTCTTAAGTTCTGTGTGTGATTCCTTTGGTTAAAAAAAAAAATCCAAGACCTGTGATATGGTTTCCAGTTGGGCTTGAGACTGGAGAAACAGCATGGAGTAAAGAATCAGGAATAACCTCTGGAAAAAAATACTCAAATGTTGCACTCACATATGCCAGGATCAGGAGGCAGCCTATGTGCAGGGACCTCGGTAAGATTCAACAAGGAAGTGCTCAGATTTGGATCCTAGCTGTGCCTGAGATAAGAGAGATCAATGATACAGATTTAATTTATGCCTGGAAGGATGCATGGATGGGCAGCAGAAATTAACGGTTCACAAATATAGCACCTAGCTAGGCCTAGCCCTGAGGAGGGAAGATTTGGGAGGAAGGAACAGAGTGAAACTCACCAGAAGAGCCTACAGATTCAGCTTTGACCTGAGTCTAGATAGGTGGCCTGGATGGATAGCACAGGGAAGGTCCTGCATCATACTAGTCGTAGACTGTAAATGCAGCCCTTGCTCAGATATCTGCCTGCAGGTTCTAAGTGGAGAGGGCAAACTTAGGAAATGTTAAGGTACTTTCTGCATCCTTTAACTTCTTTCAAGTCATTTCTCTCTGTAAATGATTTTCTATACTTTGGAAGTAATGCACTTAGATGCCTTTTTTGTTGTTGTTGTTGTTGTATATCTTACTTGGGTGTTCTCTGATCTTAGACCTTTGATTTTATTTTTTCATTCATTTAATAAATTATTTTTTATTACTTGAATTTATTTTATTACTAAATTGTTTATCTTATATATTTCTTAATTTACCTCATATTCCAATTAATGATATGTTACTCCTGAAACTGCTCCCTAGTTCTTGAAATTCTGTTTTTTTTTTTTTCTTTACTTTTTTTCTTTTTGTTTCAATTTAGGAAAATTTTCTTTGTGTGTATAATGTGTTGGTTATTTGAGGATGTTCTACCTTCTAGTCCTGAAATTTCCTTTCTTGTTGGCTCAGCCTCCTAAGTACCATAATTGCAGATAAGCACCATGACACTAACTCCTCAATTTCAGAAATTACTTTTTCTTTTTGAGATGAGATCTCATATTGCCCAGAATGGCTGTGAACTTGTTTTGTATCTGTGATGATTAATCTTGTCTATTTGATGGGACTTAGAATCACCATGGGAACTAGCCTCTGTTTAGGTCATATTTCTAGACTAGGTTCATGGAGATGAGAAGACCCAGCACAAATGTGAATAGCGTGATTCTGTGGACTAAGCCTAAGACTACGTGAATGGGGAAAGTGCATTGAGCACTAGCATGCATCTCTCTCTATTTCCTAACTGTATTTGCAGGGTCAGCAATTGCCTCAAGCTCCTGATACCCTGGATTCATCTCGATCAGGAACTGTAACTAAGAACTGGGAACAAACATAAACACTTTCTTCAAAAAAAAAAAAAGAGTTACATTTACTAATCTATTTATTTATTTGCTTGCTTATTTATTTATTTTGTATTAATGTATTTTTCTCCATTTTTATGCGCATGTGTCCAGTGCCTGCAGAGATGGAGAGACAGGGTGATCCTCTGAAACTTGTATCTGAAATTAGAGGTGGTTGTGAGACACCGTGTTGGTGCTGGGAAGTGAACCAAGGGCCTCTACAATGGCAATATGTGCTCTTAGTTGTTGACACACCTCTCCAGTCTCAACTTTTCCTTTCTAAGCTGCTTTTGTCAGACATATTATTGCAGCAACAAGAAAAGTCAGTACTACAGTAGCTGAGGTTGGCCTCAGATTCCTCATCCATACATCTTGGCTTTCCACAGCTTTGATTGTAACTATGACCCTGAGGTCAGGCTCTAATTTGAGACTGTCCTAGCATTTTCCAAGTTAACAAAAAAATTGATAATGACTAGCAAACTTGATGCCCTGTCAACTTGACTCTGAGATACACCACTGTAAAGCATAACTTTCCCTTCTTGTTTGTCCTCAAGATCTTGTTAATGTCACAATAGAAAACATAGTATAACTTTAAAAAGCTTCACAGTCTTTAAATTTTCAAACATGTTTAAAGTTTAGTCTCTTTAAAGTATCCAATGTCACTTTCAAAGTTTGAAGCCTCTGTAAAATGAAAAATAAGTCACATACTTATTATGCCAAGAGGGATGAATCAAGACACAGATATGATAAAAATCAAAGCAAAACAAAACTCAAGCAGTATAAATTAAACTCTGCAACAAAATGTCTGGCATCTTGGATTCATGGTGTTTTAGACTTCAAGGGGCTTAGGCAGCTCCATTTCTCTTGTTTTGTCATCTACAACACACATAGCCTACTTTCTATCACAGGCCTCCCTGATTCTACACCTGCTACCCTCCTTGGGTAGTCACCCCACACTCCTGGGGCGTCTTCATTCTACTGAGTCTTCACTGCAATTGAGGCTGCACTTTCACCATTAGCCTCTCCTGACCTTTCATGGTTCCAGGCCTCAGCTTCTATCCACAACCTGTTCAACCATACAGCTTCCTTGCAGTTAAATCCACTGCCACCTGGGACACTCCTACACATAATCAAGATTGGCTACCAGATTGATGTAAAACAGTCTCAGTCTCAATCTGAACTACACGGCCTATGTGCTGACCCCGAGGAAACCCTTTGCAGAAGATTTTGTCTCTTCCTAATTACAGATCCAAAACAACATTTTGTTGTGGCTTTAAATTTACAAATAATTTCCACACTCCTTCCAAAATCTATATGGCCAAGTTTCCTGTAGCAGTAGTCACTTTGGTGTGAATCTTTGTCCCAGTTTGCTTTCTATTGCTGCAAGAAGGAAAATTACCAAAGCAACGTGGGAAGAAAGCATTTATTTCATTTTTCACTTTGCAGTTCATTTTGAAGGGAAGTTGGGATAGGGACTCAGGGCAGGGAAATACAGGCTGGAACTGTAGGAAAGGCCTTGGAGGAATGATGTCTGCTTGCTTGTTCTCCATGACCTATTCAACCTGCTTTCTTATATTATCCATGGATGGAACCACCTGCATTGGACCAGGCCCACCCACACCAATCATTAATTAAGAAAATGAGGACAGGCACAACTTTTTTTATAGTCCATGGTCTACATTATATAAAGCATTAGAAGACATTTAGTTAAAGCATTACTATATGCCCAGCAAGTAGTCTCAGAGGCTTGGTAATGTTGCTATTGTCAAATGAGTTAACTTGCAAGGCAGTGTAATAGGCATCAGAATAAGGGGAAGTGCCTAGGTTAAAGGTTTTGGATATTAGATACATTCCAGCCCCTTGTAAGTGTTCTAACATTAATTTGAGCTGCCCCTAATGACAATGAATTTTGTCAGTGGATTGGATAACACTGGTTAGTTCTATCTCTATGAAGTACTGTGGCTGGGAGCATAGGGACAGAGGGAAAGACTCTTCCAGGTGAAGATAATGGTTTGTGTAGTGTATGAAGGAGTGAGTACTGCTGTGAGCAGGTTAATGCTTAGGATTCACTAGGGTTTAAACAAAACAAAACAAAGGGAACTGGGAACTAGTAGGAAGATTGGAGGACATAAGGTACTAGAAATCATTGAAGTAGCATATACATAAAGAGCCAACAAGCGTTTGTGGTGGAATTGGGTATTTGTGAGAGGTAAACAGTAGAACTTCCATCTAGTCTGAAAGGATGAGATTGTCACACAGTAAGATGGAAGGGTGACAGGCAGAGTAGATTTAGTACATGAGGAATTCAAATTTTCTTTCATCTCTAAGCGAAGTCAGTAATTGACTCATTTTTTTCTTAATTTTTTTTTTTTTTTTTTTTTTTTTAGTTTTTCAAGAAAGGATTTCTCTTTGTAGCTTTGGAGCTCACTTTGTACACCAGGCTGGCCTTGAACTCACAGAGATCTGCCTGCCTCTGCCTCCAAGAGTTCTGGGATTAAAGGCGTGCACACCGCTGCCCATCTTGACATGTTTTGATGCATTCTTATTGATCTTAAGAAGGATTTGAGCTATGTCTGTGGAAAAGATAAATGGAAAGACCAATTATGACGTATCTTGATACCTGAGATTAGATAGCATTCAGGAATGATCTGATTTGGAGATATAAAAGTTATTACTGTGCAAATACTGATTTAACAAAAGAAACTGTAAATGTTAGGTACTAGTTTGGGGATACTTGAGTCTTGTGATCTTAAGGATATGCAAAATAGGAGTGACTAGTGAAGAAAAAAAACAGTAATAAAATATGGTTTCTTGAAGGAAAGTTTATGCTGGAGGTAAGAAGCAAATATACGAAGTGCTTCATATAAATCAAGTAAATGAAAAATGATTAATGATCACTGAATTTAGCAAAGGAGGGAGTAGTTTTTATGAAGCAGCAAAGGTAAATGCAAGGTTATAGCAGATTTACTAGAATTAGGAACAAAAAGGGTGAAGGACGTGAAAATGCAAAATAGTGCTGATTTGACCACAATTTGCAGTACAGGAATGAATCAGCAAACGGGACAGGCATGTTGGACTACTGCAAATGGGAGATCTCTTTGTATTTTGATGATAATATAGAAAATAAAAAAAATGAGTGACATTAGCAATGAGATCAATGAAAGGTGAGGGAAATCCCTCCTTAACTCTAGAACTGGTCTTCACAAGAGTAATGTTCTCTTAGGAAAACATGCAACAAGGCAGAATACGCTAGCATGCTGCTGTGTTGACTCCTCCATGTATATTTTTCATCCGGCATTGTGGCTGTGTCCTTTAAACTGAAACATTCACCTGTGGGCAGACTAGAGATTCATCAAACGCTGGAAGTAAATGAAATTTATAAGGCTCTGAGAGCCTGATGAACTTTACAAGATGTGAGCAGCCCCATCCAAGATCGTAAAAGCAGCAAACAATGGCTGTAGAGAGAGATGGACTAAACACACTGCCTGCAGCTGGTATAGGAAGTTTAAAAAATACCACTTGGGTGAGTCATCAGCCATGTAGGAGCGATGCAGCTGCCTTTGAGTCACTCCTGCTCTTCTAAGCAACCACGCTGGACATATTCATTCACCAAGCTACATGTGGGTGGAACTACGTCTTTGGTCTCTCATCAGTACCCTACCTAGAGTGAGTTCATGGCTCCCTAGGAAAAGCTACATGGTACAGTTAGTACCCAAACTCCAACCTATAGAACCAAAGATTAATTGGAAGTTGTAGTTGAATGTCACCTACATGAGTGACGAGACCTGCGACTGAAGATGTCTGAGTACAGAGCTTCCTGTGAAGGCAATCCTAAAATGTAACGATGCAGTGACGGTGCATGCTCCCTTCAATAGGTGCTAAGATACGGAGTCAAGGCCGGTGTGTCTGAAATCGGAGTGTCTTTGAGGGGAATTACAGGGTTGGCCATCTTTATGTAGTGGTGGTCAAGAGGCATATATTCGTGGAGAATGAGAGGGGCACCATAGCTGGTGGCTTGAAAGGGTATATTGCTAGCACTGGAAGTTACTTGTTTAGGACCAGATCATAAGCAGGCTGTAGAATCACTTGCATTGTTTTTGTTGAGGACAATACGAAAAGAAATTTAGGCGCAGGCATCTTCCAATAAAGAAAATGCCCATATGTGTGGTGATATATTGTGTCCCCCCAATATTGCACACCCTAATAAACATATCTGGGGTCAGAGAACAGAACAGCTGCTAGATAGACATAGAGGTCAGAAAATGGTGGCACACACACCTTTAATCCTAGCATTCTGGAGGCAGAGATCCATCTGGATCTCTGTGAGTTCAAAGCCACACTGGAAACAGCCAGGCATGGTGACACACTCCTTTAATCCCAGGAAGTGATGGCAGGAAGTTTATAAGGCGTGAGGACCAGAAACTAGAGCCTGGTTAAGCTTTTAGGCTTTTGAGCAGTAGTTCAGCTGAGATCGATTTGGATAAGGACTCAGGCTTCCAGTCTGAGGAAACAGGATCAGCTGAGGAACTGGCAAGGTGAGGTGGCTGTGGCTTGTTCTATTTCTCTGATCATTCAGCGTTCACCCCATTACCTGGTTCTGGGTTTGTTTTTATCAATAACACCTTCTAAGATTTGTGCTACATAAATGAGGTGGGGAAAATCAAGAAAAGAATTCCAGTTTCCCTCCACTGTATTATCCTCTGGTTCAGCAAAACAAGTGAACAAAAGAATAGAATAAAAGTGTTGGTGTACTGTTTCTGAACGTTAGCTGTATTCAAGTGAAAGAGAGTGTAAAATAGGAATCATGTGAAGACCCTTTCATGGGAACCCAAATCTTAGAATCCTTGGAGCACATAGCCCAGGTAGTGAGGAGATAAAAAACTAACAGAAGTGATAGAAGATATCCCTCAGGTCTGACCTCTAATACAGAGAAAGCAAGAATCCATGAGTGAGAGTAAGTGTGGTGGTGTAGGGGTCTTTAATAATGACTCAGTACAGAAAACTATGACACCCAAGGAATACTGCACATCTTATCTGATTCTGTTGGGAAAGATGTTTAACTAGGCAATAAAAGAGCCTGTGGCCAGACGATGGTGGTATATACCTTTGATCCCAGCACTCAGGAGGCAGAGCTAGGCAGATCTCTGTGAGTTCAAGGCCAGCCTGGGCTACAGTGTGAGTTCTAGGAAAGGTGCAAAGCTACACAGAGAAACTCTGTCTCGAAAATCAAAAAAAAAAAAAAAAAAAAGAAAAAAGAAAGAAAAAAAAAAAAAAAAAGACTGTCACAGAATGGCTCCAGAAGCTATGGGACTTAGGGGCAAGAGGTTTGTGAAAGTTGGAAAACTGGATAATAAAACTTCTGTTCTCTCTTTGAGGTAAAGGTTGAAAAACTTGAAGGAATATGAGAGAAAATATTCCTAATGGACTGATTCATATGAGAAATTAAGGGCGCTTGTTCATCACTGACTAAGGTTGGCCCTTGTGAATACTCTTCTGGAAAACAACAGAGGAAAGCCAAGCATTTTTTAGGGAATGGGCATAAGAGAGGTTACTGGGACTGTGTTCACAGAACACAAAATGAAGTTGGTTCAGCAGAGCCCACGGGACTGATATAAGTTTTGATGGTTTCTCTGAGCCTCATGGTGAGATACAATCTATGAGAGGTTAGGGAGGTCTACATAATTTTGAACAGCATGTAAATTATCTTCCTGAATTGCTAAAGTAATCAAGGAGGAGCACGAAAGAAACAGAACAGACAGAACTGAAAGAGACAGTGGTCTGCCCAAGTCATTCAAAGGCAAATGGGATAAAATTTGTGTAAATGTGGAGTTCTTAGGGAATATTTTAATGGAAACTCAAATATTGAACTGATGAGCTCAGAGAGTTGTAAGTGATAAAGCTGTTCAGCTCCAAAAACTTAAGTCTGTAGTAGGTATGGACCACTATCCAGACTTCGTTGTTGACATATCCTGTAATCCCCCTACACAAACTCACACACATGAGAAAGTACATCATGTGTGGAGATTATCCATACAGCCTGAAGCCTTTCAGTTGACAGGTACAGCCAGTAAAAGCCAAACTTTTCTGAACTGGAGAGTTGTGTCCAGTACAAGCATGGATGGCTTGATCACAACCCTGTTCTCCCTGGGACCTGAGTTGGGCCAAGCTGTGCCAAGACCATTGGGGTTGGAAAGATGCACATTTGTGCTGAAGAACATTAGCATTCAAAATGAGGAAGCAGAATGGATCGTGGGAAATAACTCTGGATAATGAAATAACCCTTGGAGTAATACCACCTATCCATGTTAATATGTCAACATAGTTCTTTTGATAAAATAATTGATATAAGTGAGGAGATCCTTTCCCATTGTGTTGGGCCTTGCTAACATGTCTTTTAGAGTATCTTCTTAGCTACAAAAATCATTGGCACTTATTTAGAGTGGACAATAGGGTGCCTTCAGCGATCCTCTGAAATGTATGTAATGTCAAGCCTTGAGTGTTTTACAGATCTGTAAAAGCTTAAAGGAAAGCTTCCTATGAGAGTGAGAAATACAACTCCCAGGAGCCATTAGGTTGTTGATTGAATATTCTGGTACCAAGATTGAAAATCTTTCCTAATATTTTATGGCCAGGGTCGCTCCCAGTACCTCACAAAACATATAGATAATGCCTTGATACTGGTTGCATGCCAGAGCTAGATGGTAACACTCTGTTGTAAAATATTTTGTTTGTGTTCTGACAAATAAAGCTTGCTTGGAGATCAGAGGGTGGAACTATCCACTAGTTAACCATAGAGGCTAGACAGTAGTGGCACACACCTTTAATCTCAGCACTTGGGAGGTAGAAGCAAGAAGATCAGGAGTTCAAGGTCACCCTGGATTACACAAGATTGAACCAGTCTAAAAGAGAAACAGAGCCAGGCAGTGGTGGCACACGCCTTTAATCTCAGCACTGAGGAGGTGGACACAGGATCTCCCCTCTATTCAGTGGGAGGATTCAGGAGAGGTAAGAAGTCACTAGTGGCTGCTCCTTTGCTTCTCTGATCTGTCAAGTTATTACCCTGGTAATTGACTCCTGGTTTTTATAGATAAGACTAATTAGGATCACATTTCAACACTCTGTTACTAAAGACATGACCACTTTGGCTATAGGACATGGAAAAACCAAGAAGGGGATGCACTGGAAGGTAGATCCCTCTTGTGTGGTTTTCCTAGTACTGGTATGCAATATACAGTCTGCTGGAGAAGATTTGCCACTGACAGCTCTGCCAGTTTATAGATTCTAAATGCTATAGCACCAACATGCCAGGTGTGGATAGAGAAATGCTTCTCATAGGTTCGGGCATTTGAATACTTGGTTTCCAGTTGGTAATACCTTTTGGAGACACTTAGAAGGTACAGCCTTGTTTGAAGTATGCTTTGAGAGTATATAGGCTAACCTAGTTCCAGTTTGTGCTCTCTCCTTCATGCTTGCAGTTAAAGATGTGATCTCTCAGTTTTCCAATGATTCAGCTTTTAGTCATCCATGCCCCTGTAAGGAATTCCTGAAAGCTCATTGCTTCACCATGCTAGACTTCTTACATGGGATGGTTTCTTTGGTTCGTCATTGGTTTCTAATCTGGGATAAATAGCCAGCTTTCAAATCTCCCCAGGAAAACTTACATAATCAATTGCAATGGAGAATCAAATGCCTCTCGCAGTCACAGCAGAGGCACCTATGTGGTGTCCCTATTGTCTCTGCTGTAGACTCACCAAATAACAACTCACTAACGTGATGATGGAAACTATGAAGACCAGGAAGTGCATATAGAAATTTCAATTTATTTTTGTCCTTATGTATGTGTGTGGTATATATGTAAGTGTGCATGAGTGTGAGGAGGCCAGAGGTGAATACTGAGCATCTTCTTCAGTCATCTTATTTGTTGAAGCAGGGTCTCTCACTTCAAATGGTGCTCATCAATATGGTGCTCATTCATTTATCATTGCTTGCTAGTCAGCATGTTCCAGGCACTTGTCTGGCTCTGCCTCATCATCACTGGGATCACAAACAAATACTACTCTGCTTGGTTTTATGGGGGTTTTATTGGGGATCTGATCTCAGGTTCTCATGTCTTATATATTTAGCTTCAAATTGAGTTCCTTGATGATTTCAGTTGGAAATCCATCCTCAGTAAAACAGAATAGCATAATCTCATTATCATGGAAGACAGTTACTTGAGTATTCAATGAAATAATGTTAATGATGTACATATAGGTAATCATAATATTATTCGGTATATTACCAGTGATTGTCAGCTCCAGTTACAAGCTAAATGAAACTAAATCATAGCTCCTTTTCAGTGGGCTTATTGAGGGTCATTTTGTTGTTAAATTATTTTTATTTCTACATTTTGCTTCAGATTTTCTATTCAAAATCAGAACTAGGATTCGTTATTTCACTACATCTACTTGTTGCAGATATGCACAATCATTTTAAACTCAGACAATTTATTCCTTCTTTGTTGTGTTTAACTGAAGAACTTTCCTAAAGTGTCTTGGTATTATAAACCAGACTTTGCACTCTCCTATTCACATTTCTTCTGAAATATAATGTGTTCTCTACTATTTCTCCTTTGGTTTTCAAAATTTTTAATTTTATCTCATATATGGAAATTCAAATCAAATTTTTATTGTAGTAGAAATGGAAAATAATATAGAGTAACAATGAGTAAAAGATCATTTTCCTGACAACCAAATACCTTGAAAACAAGTTTCAATATTTTAGTATCAGCCTGTGAAAGGCTGTTTACTTCTGCATACGATCATAAAACAAATACGCTTGACTTAATGAGATAAAACCAACCCTGAAAACAAATAGGACTCATTTGCAGTTCAAACTAAGTTTGATACTGAAAAATGCTTACATTCAGATAGGTTTTGGAGTGTCTAATGGGGTTACAAAGTGTTTCAGAGAAAAAAAAGGTATGTCTACAGCATAACAAACTCACTTTGCACATGAAGTTTCTCTTATTCATAAGTCAGCGATGTGAAATCATGCAGGATAATCGAGTTTACACCCAAATCTTACAGAATTAATAAGTTTCAAGGGAATTGAATATAAATAGCTTACAATGTGCACTGCAGATCAAATAGATATTATGATCTGAGAGTTGAATGTTTTTACTTGACAAATGTAGAAACTCAGTTTTAAATGTCAGAATTTTAAAAGATGTTTTATGTAATATTTAACATTAAGAGCAGTTATTTGTACTAACCACAGACCTGAAAAAAAAATCTGCCTTAACACATCAAGATCAGAGCTACAATGTACAAATCAAACTGTCTTCTTTGTTGTTTTTGAGAGAATAGTTTATACAGAAGTCAAACTTTCAAACTATAGCCAAATGTTTTCGCACATACATACAGATCTATTCATATGTATATTAATTTTCTATTTGTCTAGTCATATAATATATTTAAAACACTGGGGTGATTGTTCAAAGTCAAATGAAAGTAGAAAGACAATTTCAGAGATATGAAGAGTTTGTGACCATCTCTGTCACTCAACGAAATGATTGAACACAGAAATGAAGTAACTTTTCTATTTGTGAGAGGTGGAGGTATTAAATGTGGTTCATTTCTCTGGGCATTTTCTTTCTTTAAATCCTTCCTGCTTTGGCTTCAGTTGGGGTGGCAGTGGATAGAAAAGGGAAAGCGGGGATAACTGCTTCTAGGATGAACTATTAATCTGGCCAACACACAGTTAAGTGGCATTCAAGCCTGTAGTACTTTCTAGGAGGCCTTAGAAACGGGATCAAGACAAAAGCTGTCTGTTCCTAGATGCATTTAGACAAGGCTAAGGAAGCAGGTATTATCTGCCCAGCACTTTTTCTTTGCTCATGAATATAAATACTTGGGAGGATTCCAAGACTAGCCCATATTCACCAGTCAGAGAAGACTCCAGAGAGTTAATAGGTGGCATGTTGCCCAAAGAAAGTCACCCTGGAGTACATAGGCAGAGCCTGCCAACTTACTAAGTCAGGAGTTAGGGTTGGAGGTAGGGTTCTCACAGAGTCAATTACACATCTTTCCCATATAGTCTTGGCATATAACTGAAGTTCACTAGTGCCATAGTTATGCCTGGTTCAGAAGACATCATTTTGCCATGCATCTCCTCATCCTCTGACTCTTGTATTTTTTTTTCACCCTTCTCTTCCACATGTTTTCTGAGCCTTGGTGGGGGTGGGGTGAAATACCTGTCCCATTTGTGGCAGAGCACTCTCTTATCTCTGCAGTTCTGCCAGTCTCCACATTGACCACTGCCCACTGAAGTAAGACACTTCCCTGTGAAAGCTTGCACAACACAGATCTATGGATATAAAAATGAGTGTTTAGAAGGCAGTTTGAAAACATAACTATCAAAAACAGTAGCGGCAGGCCCCTACCTATAGCCTATGACCTTCGCTATGAAGAGCTAAAGGCTCTTCATCAGGTTTGCAGAACCAGGTTTGAGTTTTGTCTCATAGAGTTAGCTTCACATTCAGCCAGAACATTTGTATCTGTTTTATTCCTTCCGAAATGCCTGCTAATTATTGCATATGAATCTAGGAACCATTTTAGGTGACCTTTTGCTCTCTTTCTCTGACATTCAATACACCATCACATCGCTAATCAGGTACTCAGGCCTATAAACAGTTTTTGTTCCTTTTCTTGAAGATAACCTTTAGTACTGTGCTTCCACAGTAACTCCACCCATGTTCACAGATGCCTCTCAGAGATAAGGAAAACAGTCCTGTTTGAATAAAACTAAATAATCACTGAATATTTAATATGAATAATCATTGAATGCTTAAGGCTGAGAACTAACCCAAAACATACAGGCTATTCATCCAAATGAAAGAGTAAAACTACTCTATCCAATGAGAAGCATACTGCCATAGCAAGTTTGAGTCCCCCGAGAAGGGTGTCTCAATTGAGGGATTTCCTAGATCAGGTTAGACTGTGGGTATATTTGTAGGGGGTTGCCATATTAATTGATGTAGGAGGGTCCAGACCACTGTGTGGGTCACCATTCTCTGGCCAGGTGCTGCTGGACTGCATAAGGAAATTAGCTAAGCAAGAGCCTGTGAGACAGAAAGCAGTTGTTCCTGCAATGACTTCCCACAGTGATAGACTATAACCTGCAAACCAAAATTAATACTCCCTTCCCCTGTGTTTTCATCACAGCAGCCAAGTGAAGCTAGAACTCAGTTACTTCACCCTTTTTTGATTATGGTTTTCCAAGACAAAGTCTCACCATCTACCTCTCATTGACCTCATGCTTTCTGTAGTCAAAACTGACCTCAAGGTTGCAGTCTTCCAGTTTCAGCCTACATAGAATACCGAGATTACAGGCATGCACCACCATACCCCGATGGGTGCCATCATTTTGTTTGTTTCTTATCATACTTTTACCATTATTTTTTCAAGGCATTTCAGTTATTAATCTCAACTTCCTTCCTTTTTATGAAACCTCCTTTCAGATGTAGAAAATCTGAATCAATTTCGTAGTCATTATGCTGACAGGGTGATGCAGAAAGGGATTCTTTTTCTCTGCCCTTTGAATGAATAAAAAGTCAGAAAAAGTAAGGTCTCTGCACTCAGCCAAGTTTTATTAAAAGTGAAACACACACACACACACACACACACACACACACACACACACACACATACACAAACACATGAGAAAGAGGGGGGGAACAAATAGATTCCGGGGTTGACAGGGGACTCAGGGATGGTGTCTGAGAGTCTGCCTGAGCAGTCAGCCTTTTTGTATATTTGGCATAGGGATAAATTCCCTTTTTCCCTCAGAACTGGCTACTTTGGGCTATAGCAGGGTTTAGACAACCAGACAAAGACAGAGGAGCTGATAGGTTGCCTCCACAGGAGGTTTCTAGTGGGAGATTTGAAAGTCCAGCCTAAGAGTTCTCTGGGGGTTGGAGAGAAAAAAGTCTTTTTCTTAAAGAATAAAAACCTGGAAATCCTCTTCTTAAATGTTTAAGTGAAAAAGACGTTAATCTTCCTAGATGCTCTTTTCCCTATTTGCCTGTCAGAGAGCTTTCTGATTCCAGTCCTTTTTAAGGTTTAAGATTCCTACTTTGTCGATATTATTTGTCTGACATGATGGAAAGCAAAATAAAGAACACAATCCTCATTTTAGAATAGAAGATTCATAAACATAATTAGATGTAAAAATTCCTAGTGCTGTTGAAATACCCTTTTTAATTGAAAGAGTCTATCTTAATGAACTCATGTTAAAATGAATGACTGGATTTAGAGAAGGACTTGCAGAATGTGGGGAGTTTGACTTTGACTTGAGTTGTAGAAAAGGGGGTTAGGAAAAGCATTGTTTGGTAAAAAATGAACAAGGATTTGCACATATATACACAACCATTTCTCATTTTCTTCAGTTTCTCTCTGTTGCTTCTTCCTTAGATGTTATGAAGCAGACTCAAAATCTTGACTTAACTATCCTCTATCATGTTATTTATGTTAATAAAGCGCTCTCTCTCTCTCTCTCTCTCTCTCTCTCTCTCTCTCTCTCTCTCTCTCTCTCTCTCTCACACACACACACACTCTTACTCACACCCATTTCCTTTTTTTTGTTTTTTTTTTTTTTTTTTTTTTTTTTTTTGCCATTCCCCACTAAGAAATTAGCTGTGTGAGATATGAGGACCTGTTTTTCTTCTTTGCCTGCTGCATTGGCAGCAATCTGTAAAGTGTTTGAAATGATGGTGGTAGCCAATCACTTATTGAACATATTGACAGATTGCCGTGTATGACTTTGGCTCTGCTTTCATGGGACTTTAGACTTTGGCTTGTTCTGCTATCAATTCACTAGGGCTTTTTTTCTTGGTTCATATCCTTGCTTCATTTAAAGTCTATTGTTTAAAAAGAAGATAAAATTGCTGACTGCCTCTTGAGATAGAATAGTCTTGCATCTATCTTATAAATTTGGCAAATGGTGACCCTGGACTTTTATATACACAATATAATTTAACATGCATTATGGATGTTTAAAGAAAACTTCTACAGATTTTCTTTTGTATTCTTTAGTATTTCAAAATAGTCACTGTCTTGTTATAACACTGGTAGGCGTTTCCAAATGAATGTGATTACCAGATGATTGTGATTAAACTTTTTTCCTTTTTTTTAATTAAGAGATTTTCTATTCATTTTACATATCAACCACAGATTCCCCCATTCTCCCTCCTCCCACCCCCCATTCTTCCCACCCACCATACACCCCATTCCCACCTCCTCCATGGCAAGGTCTCCCATGGGGAGTCAGCAGAGCCTAGTATACTCCCTTGAGGCAGGTCCAAGCCCCTCCCCCCTGCACCAAGGCTGCACAAAGTGTCTCACCATAGGCATCAGGCTCCAAAAAGCCAGCTCATGCACCAGGGACAGGCCTTGGTCCCACTGGCTGGAGGCCCCCCCAGACAGTTCAAGCCAAACAATGGTCTCACTTATCCAGATTGCCTAGTCCAAAGAATGGATAAAGAAAATGTGGTACATATACATAATGGAGTCCTGCACAGCAGAGAAAAACAATGGCATCATGAGGTTTGCAGGCAAATGGATAGAACTAGAAAATATCATCCTGAGTGAGGTACCCAGAATTAGAAAGACAAACATGGTATGTACTCACTCATAAGTGGATACTAGAAGTAAAACAAAGGATAGTCAGACTACAACCCACACCTCCAGGGAGACTAGATAGTAAGGAGGACCCTAGGAAAGATACAGGGATCGCCCAGTGATGGAGAAATGGATAAGATCTACATGAACGAGCTGGGGGTGAGGGGAGTGGTAATGGCGGGTAAGGGATGGGGAAATGAGAGCTTAGGAGAGTGGGAGGTTCAAGCTGGATCAGGAACAGAGTGTAAGAACAAGGAAAGAGATACCATGATAAATGAAGACACCATGAGAATAGGGAGAAGCATAGATTTTTTTTAAATTTTTTTATTTTATAATTTAATTTAATTTTACATATCAGCCACAGATTCCCCTGTCCTCCCCCCCTTCCCTCCAGCCCACCCCCCATTCTCATCTCCTCCAGGGCAAAGACTCCCCTGAGGATTGAGTTCAACCTGGTGGATTCAGTCCAGGCAGGTCCAGTCCCCTTCTCCCAGGCTGAGCGAAGTGTCCCGGCTTAAGCCCCAGGTTCCAAACAGCCAGCTCATGCACTAGATTAAATATTTTTTAAGAAATCTTTTACACAGCAAAATGGTTAATAATATGTCCTGGATTTAGATTTTGTTTCCTAAACACAGATGTGAAATTTTACTCTTTGAACTAAGATTAAGAGAAATCAGTACCTAACAGGAATTCTAAAGTAAGAATATTTTACACAGGTTAAAATAGAAAACACAAAGTTTCAAAGGCCCAGTAATTCCCTCATGCATATGTGCAAATAGATAGCACTATTCACCACTTTGAAATCTACAAACAGCACACAGCAGATGTGAGTAACAGAGATGTGACTAAGGGAAATCTCTTCACTGGTTCCAAAAAGGCAAAATTAGTATCCTAATAATCACAGCTTTGTATTTAAAGGGCAGCCCATTATTAGAAACAGGTTAAAGACACTTATACTGCTAATAAAGAAAGGATAGTGGAGAGCTGCTTATAATTGTTATTAAGCATACACAATGCTCTTTTTAGAGGTGACCAGATGTTTCCATCTTCATGGGACAGAATAAAAACAAATGGTAGCATATTACAATATAAATGGTGCATATTAAAAAAGTAAAGACGAAAAAAGCCAGTTGCGGCTAGAGAAGGAGTTTGGGGTCAGTGACAGCTGTAGATGTAACTAACCGCCTTATTAAATAAGAGACACAGAGCCAATGTAAAGATGAAAGCCAAAGAGGTCAGAGCTAAGAGCCTTACCCGCTTTTCTGCCAGCTAGCCTCTCCCGCCAAGAGACCTCTCCAAAAGGGAACTACTTCCTGTACGTTCGCCTTTAAATAAGAGTTCTGTTCTGCCTTCTCATTGGTCGTAAACCCAACTACGTGACTGCCTCGTCACTGTCTGTACAGACCACCGGAAACACATTGGAGCGTGTGTTTCCAATGCCGGCAGTATCCTTGAACACACAGAGATCTACCTAGTTTTGCTTACCAAGTGCTGGGATTAAAGGCGTGCACCACCACCGCCCTGGCTTTCGCTATGGCTTGCTAATAGCTCTGACCCCTAGGCAACTTTATTTATTAACATACAAATAAAATCACATTTCAGTACAAATAGAATACCACTATAGACAGCTGCAAGGTGAGACTTTGTCTTGGAGAAGCAAAACCAAAACTAAAGATCAAAGGAAAGGAAAAGAGACCTCACTCCGAAAGAAGGCCACTGAAATGACAATCATCTTTCATTTGTACAGGTTAAGTTAGAACTAGGAGACAAAGGGTGAAGGGATTTCAATTTTTCTCCATCATGGTGCTTTTAATTGGAACCACGTGGTAAAATAAACAAGCAAACACAAGAGTATTTAGAGCAATGAGGGTGAGGAAAATGGAAATAAGTAGAAAATACAGAAGAACTCACAGGGGATGAGTTGCTTCCCTGTTCTAATGTCCAAAAGGAATGACCTAGAACACTCCCAAACAAAGTCCTCTAAAATTAATGCAAACTATTTCATATATGTGCATTTATTTATTCATTTATTTTTATTTATTTTAATTTTATTTTATTTTATTTTACAATAGCGTTCAGTTCTACATATCAGCCATAGATTCCCTTGTTCTCCCCCCTCCCGCCCCCTCCCCCAGGACTAAGATCAACCTGGTAGACTCAGTCCAGGCAGGGCCAGTCCCCTCCTCCCAGGCCGAGCCAAGCGACCTTGCATAAGCCCCAGGTTTCAAACACCCAACTCATGCAATGAGCACAGGACCGGGTCCCACTGCCTGGATGCCTCCCAAACAGATCAAGCCAATCAACTGTCTCACCCATTCAGAGGGCCTGATCCAGTTGGGGGCCCCTCAGCCATAAATCATTCACCTATTCTAAAAGGATAGCTGCCTGAGTAACGTTTCTGGATGGTAGGCTGCTATGGACCACTGAAAAACATGGTCTTGCCTCCCCAAATGGAGTTTGAATGGTGTCTTCGTTCCTGGAACCACACTTAGAAATTGTCCTTGTTTGGGGACTATTTAGAACTAAAGAATGCCCCTTTGGCTCTTAGACACTATTGTGAAGGTGATCAATCCTGGAGTTCATCAAAAAGAAAGACTGTATCTCTTCAAGATGACCCCACCTCTTGGTCCTCCCTTCCATCTAGCCCATTTGGCTCTGCCTTTTTTTTTTTTTCATGAAGGCAAGCCATCACACTTTCATTTCTCTGCTACACCATTTCCACTTTTTATTTCAACTGAATGTGTTGCCATTTTGTTGTCTATTAATCAACATATGGTAAATATAGTCTTTTTAAAATAAACAGAGAAAAGTTAATGGTCCACTTAATAAATCTACAAATCTAGTCATCAAATATTGTAATTAGCCCTCATCTACATGTGACAGTCATTTGCGCGCAAATACTTTAGAACACCTAACTTAGATGTATATTTAACTCCCATAGGAAGATAAAATATTGAGTGTGTTTTTTAAAACTACTCTCACCTTATATATTAGTGGTTAATCAGCCAGAATAAGGAGATAAATGAATAAAAAAGAATTAACTTTAAAATTAAATTCAACTTGATGTTTTAAACCCTAATGGTTGTAAATGTTTTATATTGATCATAACAAGTATTTAGACTTGGATACAATTTAATCCAGTGATTAAATTTGATAGGATGAAGTAATATGCACATCACTGGGAAAGCATAATTTTTTAAATATCTGTGCTCGTGAATCTGGAAGAGAGTAGAATTTAGATGAAGTGAGAAGTGAATCTACCATCTATCAATGGGGAAAGTACCACATTATCTGCTGAGGGTCCTCCTCTTCTACCCTTGGCCCTCCAAGATGGAGACAATTCTTAGTTATATTCTCAACCTTCTTCCCAAATCCAGACCCTCTCAAAATAGCCTTGTTGGAAATCAAATATTCAGCACATGAGTATGTAAGGCACACAATTTGACAAAATTAAAGAACTCTTTTCATTCCTTACCTAAGGCCATAAATTGGAAACAGCCTAGATATCCACCACTGATGAGTGGGCAATGAAA
This sequence comes from Peromyscus melanophrys, assembly GCA_902168415.1. Lineage (NCBI taxonomy): Eukaryota > Metazoa > Chordata > Mammalia > Rodentia > Cricetidae > Peromyscus > Peromyscus melanophrys. Next base: position 20,735 of record CABHPR010139911.1, on the reverse strand, counting down.
ATATGGTACATTAACATACTGGAATATTATTCAACTGTTAAAAAAAATGTAATTCTGAAATTTTCAGGTAAATGGATGGAACTAAAAAGAGTTAGTCATCCTTAGTGAGGTAACTCAAACCCCAAAAGTTAAATATTGCATGTTTTGTCTTCTATATGGATGTTAGCTTTTAAGCTTTAGATACATGAGTTTCAATTTGAATAGCCACAGATGTTAGGTAGCTAGTTAGGAACCAGGAGGAGGAGGAGATCTTCCAAGGAAGGGAGAATAGAATATAGCATCATTAAGAGGAACATTTGTAAATGAATGAGTTATTCACCAGAATTTGTATATTTACTACTTGTATTAGTTTTGTTTATGAATTCTTTAGGGAAATTTTCTTATAGCAAGTGTCATAGCCATTCATAATACCAGATCATGAGCATATGATTTTAAAAGAACTAATAAAATTTCTCATATGCAAAGCTTTACTGTGCTAGTTTGTTGGGTAAAAAAAGAAAAAATAGAATTTAAGTGTTTAAGGACACTTAAAATTAAGAGAGTGAAAATAAGTGGAAGATTACTTACTCCCAAAGAGAACTTCTAAAAATATATGTTTGCATAAATTGGAAGTCCAAGCTGAGCAAACCACATCAGTAGAAATTAGTTTCTTAATCTCATGGAGCCAGATTTGCCTATTGAACACACAGTTTGTGACAAAATAATTGCCTAGTAATGATTCTAAAAGATGAAACAAAATCAAATTCAAATTGAGCAAATTAGATTTTGAGTGTGGCCAAAGACACTTTAATGATGCAAGTAGCATTTTCTTTTTGCCAGAGGTTACCTATTACTGCATAGTTAAGTGACAAGGTTAACCATTGTAAAATTTCTTGTAGCTCTGTCTCAGGAGAGGTGCATTTTTAAATTGCTACTACTATAGGTGGCAATTTTACATTCAAGAATGAAATACTATTATTTTTTAAGCTCTACACACATATGGGTAACTCTGGTTAATGTTCTTATTTACTGAATACTTTCCTTGTGCTGGGAACTGTCCAAGACAAATTATTATATACTTTATATACACAAGTCTAGCAGGTACATATTTGTTTCAAATTTTCCACGAACAATTGATATTGGAGTGGTTAAAAACCTGTATCTATTGAATCAGAGCTCCATCTTTAGGGCCTCATTTAACCTTAATTACTTCCTTCAAATCCAATCCACAAATACAGCCATTAATGGAATTTAATTTTCAGTGTATGAATGGGTGAAAAGCACTCATACTCTGTAATGATAGAAAGTAAGACTGAACCTGGTATCTTTAAGAATAACATATAAATTTGTATGTGGGAGAAGCAACGTAAGAAAAAGTCAAGCAGAGCACTGATGTTGGTTTTTGCTGTTACTCTTTTATGAAGTACTATATACAAGCAAATATAAAAACATATGAAATTTTAAAACTTTGATAATATGAATAATTACCAGAAAGAAAAGTTGTTAAAGTCCACTCAAGGACTTTATTTATTTATATACAACATAAATAAAATATATTAGAAATGTTATTAAATGTATTAGAAACAGGAGATCTGGTCCAATCAAGATTGTGCTAAAGGAAAGGTGATCCTTGTGCAACAAAATTTTCTTGGAAATACTACCTAATACATAAAATGGATAATAAAAATAATGTCAGCACTTATGTTATACTTCCAGTTTGTTCGGACCATTCTGATGCCTTCACTATACTTTTTTATGTAGTATCTTAGCAGTAATAGAAAAAACTAAGGGAGCTTCTACAGCAAATTACACATGTATATCACTCTGGGCATGTATGTAAGAATTCCTATACCTAAATTAATAATTGGTACTAATTTGTCCAGAAAATATTTTCATGTTCACACTTCAAGAAAAGTCTAGGAGTCCACCCTTGCCATTTCTACCACAACCCCCAGACCTAGATCTCTCTAATCACACAGCTCACCTACCAACTTCTTTGTTTCCTCACCAGCCCAGCCTTGGGTAGATTAGAATCCCACTTCAGATACACAACCAAGGTAAGAAGTTGACATGCTCAGTTCACACTGAAAAAAAAAAACACAAATAATATGAAAGAGTATGCCACCACCACTACTCCAAAAAGAAACCTATTCCTCATACTGAATTGCCTTGGCCAGCCTTAATATAAGGGGAGGTTCATTGTCTTAGTGCAACTTGATATGCCATGCTTTGTTGATACCCTTGGGATGCCTGGTCTTTTCTGAGCAGAAACAGAGGAAGAGTGGATTGAGGAGGGTAAGGCAGAGGGAATGGGGGAGTGGAGGGATGGGAAACTGCAATTGGGATATAAAATAAGTGAATTAATTAAAAATTAAAAAACCCTACTAGTCCTATAGAAATGTTGTCCAATGAAAATTACTTTGACAAATGCAATAAATGCCTGAGCAAGAACCAAGGAAAGACAAATATGTAGCTGAATGAAATGACAGACATTTCAGGATTAGGGAACTGAATTCAGTAAAAAGAGATAAAGGTTGAAGAGAACTCAAGCTAAAATTAAGATGGAGTTGAAAAACTCAACAACCCAACTAGAAAAATTTTGCATAAATTGCATTTGTGGTAACATTCGTAATAGGAAGAAATTGGCAATAGCCATCATAATGGCCGTTGAGAATAGCAACATAAAAAATGCAATGTCATGTCACTTCAGTCAGAAATTGGGCTCTAACACTTTAAAGAGACAGAAAGACGCAAAAAAAAAAAAAAAAGAGAACAAGACATAGAGAACAAGCACAGATTCTGATCCAGAAAAACAAAAATACCCATGAAATTTTTATATCCAAACCTTCCAGGAAGCCACACCTCATTAATCTATGGAACTTCGGCTTTATTTTTAGTAAGCAGTCACAAATCAAGAATTACCTCAAAGCATTTCATAGATGAGGAGTCGCCTTCCAATAAACTTTATTAGTCTGTTTGCCTGGAACTCCGTATGTTATTGTGTTTACAGGTAGATTAGACTATGTCACAAATTTTCTTCACTGTTCTCCAGAACTTTACTCTTAGTAATCAGGAAGAATCAAAGAGTAGACTGTTTAGCTCCTACCTGTACTTCACGATCTTTTAAAGCAAGTCATGTGTAGTAGTGCATGCTTTCAACCCTAGCATTTGGAGGCTGAGTTGGAAGAATCATGAAGTCCAGGCCCTTCTGTCCTACATAGCAAGTACTTATTCAAAAAAGGAAGAGAAAGGAGAGAGGGATGTGGTAGTATTGTGTTCCCCAAAATATTGTGCATGCTAATAAACTTATCTGGGGTCAGAGAAGAGAATAGCCACAATATTAAACATAGAGGATAGGCAGTGGTAGCACATGCCTTTAATGCTAGCTTTCCAGAGGCAGAAATCCCTCTGGGTCTCTGAGTTCAAGGCCACATTGGAAACATCCAGGCATGGTGATTCATGCCTTTAATCCTAGAAAGTGAGTCTTTAATCACAGGGAGTGATGGCAGAAAGCAAAAAGATATATAAGGCATGAGGACCAGAAACTAGAAGCTTTTAGTTGGTTAAGCTTCAGGCTTTTGAGCAGCAGTTCAGCTGAGAGCCATTGGGATGAGGACACAGAAGCTTCCAGTCTGAGGAAACAGGATCAGCTGAGGAACTGTGGCGGTGAGGAAGCTGTGGCTTGTTCTGCTTCTCAGATCTTCCAGCATTCGCCCCAATAACTGGCCTCAGGTTTGATTTTATTAATAAGACCTTCTAAGATTCCTGCTCCGGAGGGAGGAGGAAGAGTAGGAGTATCAAGCAGTTGGTTCCTTGTGGTTTCCCTTCTATCCAATGTAAACTGGGTCAAAGCTTCTAATTATCAGTGGACAGAGGATGAGAAATTAAGGGGGAAAGTCTGAGAGAAATGTGATCATTTCAGCAAACTCAAAGCTGCTTTGTCAACGATACATTTAACTTAGGTGACTGGTTCTGCAAGAGCAACAGAAACCTGGAAACTAGCAACTAGCAGGGTAGAGTTCGGGGGACAGCTGGATTTAAGACTCAGGTTCCACACATTCAGAGGATGTGGGCAGGGATGAAGTTGAAGATAAGGATTCACAAATCAACGGCAGCCAAATCATAAGCAAGGCAACAACTGAGGAACATACAGGAAAACTCCAATTAGCCAGCCTGCTGAGGACTGAGACACCATGATATTGTCTTTTAAAGTATATGAACTTACATGGTAAGATCCAGCTGAAAACCAAGAAATTCAATAGAGTTTGGTTTTTGGTTTTTGTTTTAAGAAAGGTGTTTTTTTTTTCCTAAGTATTGATTGGAATCTATACTTGTAAATCTTTTAAATATTAACTGATGGAATTGTGTGGAAAACTAACATATAACTGAATTTTTTATTTAACCTCTTTCTTTTTGGTACATATATGACAGGCAATCTGAAATCAGTTAATATTTAAAGCTGCTTGAAGACAGTAGTAGGTAAAGGGTTGTCAGAAAAAGAGTGTGGCTAGAAGAGAAGTATGGTAGAGGCTTTGAATCGACAGCTGTCCATGGGTAGTGAACATGCCCTGTTCTTAATTGCTGTGGAAATAACCAGACAATAAAACAAACCTAGGCTTCTTCCCTACTTTAATGTAATGTGCAATGCACGTGACCCACCCACTATTCCTACTTCGAGCTCCCAGAATGAGAGCAGAGGGTAACATTCATATATGGAGTCTATCCTAATGAGCAATGGTCCAGAGTAGCATGCTGTAGAATGTTTTCTTTCATATGATTCCTAACATAAAAGTCTCTGGAACTGTAAACTAGAGTCTCATTCTTACTGTCTACTTTTTTTGTGTTTTTTTTTTTCCCCCGAGACCGGGTTTCTCTGTGTAGTTTTGGTCCCTGTCCTGGATCTCACTCTGTAGCCCAGGCTGGCCTCGAACTCACAGAGATCCGCCTGGCTCTGCCTCCGAGTGCTGGGATTAAAGGTGTGCGCCGCCGCCACCCGGATCACTGTCTACTTTTAAATGCAACACGTTCAGTCCCTTTACCATGGACATAGGTCTTAGGCAATCAGGTGCATGTCAGTCTCCTCACCTGCAAACCAAGATACAGTCATCGCATTTACGTCATCTGACTGCTGTATGATTTAAAAGAATTCATATTTCTAAAATGTTTCATACTGTGGTACTTAGGAAGTAACCTTTTTATAATTAAATATTTTTTATTATTTATTTATTATTTTATTATTTATTTATTTATTTATTTATTATCAATCTGCCCTATGAGCCTTCTTTCAGTTGAACAAGGGCAGCAACATCAAATACACAAATGTGTGGACTAGCTCCTATAAAGCAGTGCAAACATGACATGTACTACAAGAAAGCATGTGCTTAAGAGCTCCGATGTAGTATGTTGGGAAAAGTCATCAGCAGTCCCTTCTGCAAGGACCTCTGAGTGGAACTGAGAATTGAAACATGAAAAGCAGTAACTCAGAAGCAGAGGAGGGAAAACTTCCCAGGCAAAAGTGAGAGCCAGTGTCATATAGGGACAAGCAAGGACACGCAATCAATGCAACATTGGCAAGAATGTGTGGTTAGAGCTGCAGTGGCCCATCATCAGGAACATATGGCCACTTTAAATTTCATCTAAAAAGCCATAGAATGAAAAAGCCTGAACCAAAATGTATCCTTGACTAGAGGTATGAGATGTCACTCTACTGCAGGGGTCCTTGAACTTTATTGTTCACCAGGACTGCCTGAAAGGATCTTAAGATTACTATTCCTCACTCCAGCTGCTAATTGCATATATTTGTGCTTTGTTGGGAAAATATAAATTTATAACTGTATACCAAGTGATACTGTAGAGATAGACATCATGAAGGATGGTGGTGAACAGTGAAGTTTATAACCTCTTGGGTAATGATGACCTATAAGGCAAGGGAATCCTAAAAATGAGTATATAAACATCTATTATATATCTATTTTATCTATAAATTTAATGAAGCATGGGCATCATCACAGAAATGATTGGACCAGAACTTATGATTTAATACTTAGACTACACAGGAAGCCAGCAAGGCCAGTGCATTCAGATTCTTTTGAGCCTCTGCAGCATGCAGTCTTCTTTACTATAAAACAAGACTCCTTCTGAAATTAGGATCTTCCGACCCACTAAATGACAAGGTATATCAAAGAATTTCTTCACCACCGGTTCCAAGACAGAAGGCCATGAATTATTAGAGCAATATTGGGGGAAGGGGTTGGTTTGAAGAAGGGATTTCCAGTTTGTATGTCTGTTTTTTTTGTTTACACGATGCTCTTCCCTTTGGTTTTTCGAGACAGGGTTTCTCTGTGTAGCTTTGTGCCTTTCCTGGAGCTTACTTGGTAGCCCAGGCTGGCCTCGAACTCACAGAGATCTGCCTGCCTCTGCCTCCCCCGAGTGCTGGGATTAAAGGCGTGCGCCACCAACGCCTGGCTCAGTTTGTATGTCTTATATCCAGAAAAAGAAATTGAAGTTTATATAGTTTGTCTTGAAGGGAGAAGAAAGGTGGTGCGGGAGACAGGAAGCAATTGGGAGATCAGAAAGAATATTTGTTTCTGAGACTGATTTGATTTTCTCATTGTTGTGTTATTTTCTGAATGTCAAAATGCTGGAGGTGAATTTTCTGGTCTAGGGACCAGGTCTTACAGACCATAGTCCTCAATACCATGAACGAATTCAAAGGAGCAAAGTAAGTCCCAGCAGAAAGACAGGTAATATGTGTTCTACTCATATGCAGAAAGACAGGTAATGTGTGCTCTTACTCATATGTAGATGACAGAAACATCTACATCCTAGAAGAGAGACAGGAGCATGGTGGCTACCTAGAGGCAGGAGGGAGGAGGAGAGGGAAAAATGCAAAATATATAGAAGAACATCAGAGACTACTGGGGTCCAGCCCCTCGATAGTCCCCTCCCAGGGTCTGGGAAGAATCTACAACCAGCTAATAATTAATCTTTGAAGAAAAGAAATGAATCTATGTACACGAAATTCCTTAGTCCATACACTGTATTATTCCATCAGTTCTCTCTCTACAAGCTTATACTCTGCTCTCATTTCTAGCTCCTTTCTTGCCCAATTTCTCTTTATATTTATCTGCTCTTCCCTCCAGGTTCTATCTTAATTCCTTCATCTAGTTCTGCCCCTTCTAGGTTCTCATCCATCTAGTTCTTTCCCATATCAGCTCCTCTCCCGTCTTCTCTCGAATCTTGTTCTTCCCCATCTGGCTCTTCCTCATCTTCCATCTCGTTCCTCTAGTACTCTCTTTTAGCCCTTCAGTCTAATTCTTCTCCATCTCAGTTTGTTCCTCTCAAGTTCCTACCCATCTAGTTCTTCCATTCTCTTTTTTCTTCTCCATCCTCCTGTGCCCTGGAAGTCCTGGTATATATACACTTACAAGCAGTATTCCCTTAGCAGTGCAAAGCCAGGCTTCCAGGGTCAAACGGAGGGGTGATAAGAATCACATGGAGAGGCAATAACCATTAATTATCATTTGCAACCCCAAAGAGAAGTGACTAATGGGGAAATGAATTAACTAAAGGCTAAATTCGGGTAATATCTAAGAAGAGGGATCTTATGTGCTCAACTATAGTCTTAAATGTGATTAGTAGAAAATGTTAAGAATCTACAAGTTGCTAGGTCAATGGGAGAAAATAAAACTGTCTTCTTTTTTCCTGTGGCTCCTATCTGTCCAAGCTATCTGCCATTTTTCTGCAGGGTAGGGGAAAGTGTGCTCAGTTGCTAAGCAACCTGTGTACAGCTAGATGCCTCTGGAGATAGTTAAAGAGAGATCTGGAACTAGAGGTAAAGTTTGGGAAAGGAAGTAAAGCTTAATTGGCACATCCTTCAGGCCTTCTCAAACAGGTAGCCTGGATGCTTAAGTCTGTTCTTAGAGAGTACAGAGGTATCTCTGATAAGGTACTTTCCTCCATCTGGGGATGGACCTGGCCGGATGCTGCCAATGATGATAATTACAGGGAGGCTTGAACTGAGGTTCGGGCTGAGCATAGCTATCAGCGCAGGAGGTTATCTAAATATTCCTAGAAGTGATTAGGTAAGGATTTAGAGGTCTATAAAGTTAGTAAGGCTCTAAGAAAGGAGGGTCCAAGCTAAACTGTGTAAAGCTATTATTTAACGTTCACCTGACCTATGCGGTGTCTCCTTGTGGAATTTATCTTAAATCAGGAGACTTGCATATGGACTGTTATTACTGTTAGTCCTTGAAAGTGGCTAAAGGAGATATCTGATTCCAGAGAGAGCCTTTCCTGAGGCTGTTCTCCAAATACCTTGAATGTGTTTATCCAGAGAGTGATCAGTCCACACTGTTAGCCCTTCTTAGAGAAAAGTCAATTGGGAAAACTGTGAAGGCACACATGATTTTCATAACAGAATACAGCTGATATATAACAAGCCAAATAACAACAAAAGTTCCTTGGAATTTGGCTTCCTCTGGAGGAATTCCCTGATCCCTCCAGGTAGTGACTTTGCCATAACCAGCTGAGTTCTTATATATTCCTGCAGCCTGCAGCAGAAGAAGTTGCTAAAAGCCATTACCTTATTGTACAATATAGTGATATGTACAGGTACAGTAAGGTGATACATGCAGGTATGCCAACAACGTACTGGACATTTGAAAAAGAAGAAGAAAAGACTTTGAAAGCTTTCATCATGAAGAAATGATTAATGTTTACAGTTACAAATATTTTGATTTGATTAAAACATTACATGATTTATTGAACAATACATGGTAGGTATTCCATTACCATATACAATTTAATGTTTTTACAAATTATTCAAAATGAAATTTTAAAAAGTCAATGCCAAATGGGTAACTTTGAAGCAATGCCAGTATTCCACACAAGAAATGACAGGTGTTTTACTTATATAAATGAAAAAATCATCAAATAATGCAACAAATACCTAGAAGATAACATTTGGTGTGGGACTGGTGTAGATATAAAAGATGCAGGACCACCAAAGAGAATTGACTGAGTTAGTTGTTCTGTCTTATCATTTGGATAAAATGGAGTTTCATCTTTAAAATAAGAAGAAATATGAGTATCCCAAGGCAAAATGAGGGGGATATGTGGGTGTTTGTGTGTGTGTGTTCATGAACTATATTATCTGGTCAGGTTTTAGACCAGATAATATAGTTCATGAGCATAGCGAATGTTGGTACTGACAGCCAAGTTCTGAAGGACTGCTGGCCTCCAGGGGCACTGGAAAGCATGTTCTAGGGGAGAAAAATGTCATGAAGGAACCCCTGGTCTTGTCTACAGCATCCCCTAGGGAGTATGAGCCAGACTACACTTGGGCTCTCTGTCAAATCTGATTGCCATGCCTGTAGCCCAAGCTGGTAAGTAGAGATTGTTATTGAATAAAGACAGCGATTAAGAACTAGTGATAGAGGAGAGAGAGCCAATGAAAGAGCAGAAGAAAAGATGTTAATCCCTGAATTGAAAAAGAAATTCAAAGGGAATGAATATAGAAAGCACCGAAAATAAAGGGGTTGATAGTGCATGAAAAATGGCATCTGGTAGCACATTCACTAACAGCAACAAATATCTGAAGGCACAAAGAAAGGGGCAGAGTAAAAGAAAGCCATTCATTAGGCTGCCTAAACACAAAACTATGGGAATCATTCTGAAGAAGACTCAGGAAAAGCACTGGTGACCCTGGGGAAAGCAGGTGACCCCATCCTTACTGGAGCACTTTAGTGGAAAGTACCCCAGAGTCCAAGGAAGCAAAACAAAAGTTTTCTCGGGGAAACACCAGAGATTATCTTTAAGGATATTTGACAGAGGTTCAGATACACAAATTTGAGAGCATTCCAGAAATCAACCAGTGTCACGTTGCTAAAAAGTAAACAGCATCTCTCCCAAGACAGGAGGTATGCAACTCCAGATCAACTATAGAGAACTGTGGGAACTAAAAATCAATAATGCCCATGAGAAAGGCCCAACACAATTTGAAGTTCCAAAGGACCTTGAAAGAGAAGTGATGAATATATACAGCTTTATAGTATAAGGGAGAATATAATATAATTTGGTATACAATGAAAGAATGATATTTTATTTTTTAAAGTGTTCTTAGTGTAAAAAAAAAAAAAGATGTGCGATAAGCAAAATAAGAAAAGCCGAACCAAAAAAAGAATCCTGAAAACTTGTATTATTTGGACTTTGGGTAACCTCAAACTAATATGATCCTATTAGCAGATCACATTAATATTGAAATAGAAATGTTCTCTGAGTTCATCATACACAAATAGTTTCACTGTACATAGCACAACCAAATCTCTAAGCTTTACCCAGAGTCAGTACATGTATTTATACAAAGTGATGTGATTTATTCCTGCTTTAACGATGTATATATTTTTATACTTTTCAAATTTTTAATCCAGATAATTTTGTATATTTTTTGAAGGGTTCAAGATATATACTTTGTATCTCGAGTGGAAAATAAGAGAATTGGTGTAGAGATTATTTTATATAAATTGGTCTTTCTGATTGTTTAGAGTGGAGATTGTTCTGTTCATTTGTCTGTTCTAGTTTGTCTATTTCAACTAATAAAACAATTATAATGAATATAACACAAGTGAAACTGTTGGTTTCATGGTTATAGTATAATAACTCTTGGGACTGAAGATTAACAAAGAAAGGTGAACCCAGAGTAGCTCCGTTAATCCAGAACTCACCAGAGATCCCCATTGTGATCCTCAGACCCAGACATCTTCATTCTCAATCTGACTCTCAATCTGATCAGCACTGCCTGTGAAAAGAGAAGATTTTTTTTCTGTAGTCTCTACAAGTTTGCCCAGCAGAAGTAATTGTCCAATAGGAAACCAGGATGCAGCTGAGGGAGTGATCACTTCCATAGCATGCGTAAGGCATGAGGGCTTGCATTGTTCAATGTATTGTACCACAGAGGGGGTAGGGTGGAGACGAGTTCCATCCACATAGTTAAAATCAACAAATATTTAGAATAATGTTCCTTAAAGAAGTTTCCTTAAACAATAAAAAGACCCTAAAGGTATTCAGAAACTTCATATACTAGGAATTTATTATATAATTTATCTAGAGATTATTAATCATAATAATCAGTTATATTTGAACTTACAAAAGAATTTTGTGTGAATGTGTAGCTAACTAGAAATGACAATAATCTACAGAAATATCATAAAAGATCTACTATTGTGCAACATTTGGCTAAGAATTCTAATTTCTGGTTTATTACCATAGAATAATAAAAATATAAACACAAACATGTAATTTTCACACTTACAAGCTTTATTTCAGAAAGAATAAGTTAAAGGGTCATCTTATGACAATCATTTTTTAAAACTATTTTTAACTTAGCCCTTGTTTTAGTTGGGGTTTCTATTACTATGAAAAGAAACCAGGACCACAGCAACTAATATAAAGGAAAACATTTAATTGGAGGTGGCTTACAATTTCTGAGGTTTAGTCCATTATCATCATGGTGGGACATGACAGTGTACAGGAAAACATGGTGCTGGAGAAGGAGCTGAGAGTTCTAAATCTCAATCTGTAGGCAGCAGCAGGAGTCTATGTCATACTGGCAAGACTTGAGCTTATGAGACCTCAAAGCTCACCTTCACAATGACAAGCTTCCTCCAACAAGGCCACAACTACTCCAAGAAAGCCAAACCTCCTATAATGCCACTCCCTATGGACCAAGTATTCAAACACATGAGTCTATGGGGGCTATCTATACCTACTCAAACCACTACCAGCCCTCTATCCATTTTCTAGTAATTTACTCCTGCTTTTTGGATTTGGTATGCATTGATCAACTTTTTTCTTTTGACCAAGGATAAAAGATGTGTCACACAGGCAGGCAGGCAGACAGACAGACAGACAGACACACACACACACACACACACACACACACACACACACACACACACAAAAATCTATAGGAACTATGACTACACAATGATGACAAAATATGTTGACTGAATAACTCCTACTGATATGAGTGGTGATCTCTTCCAACTTTACATCACTATGTATAATGTGGGCAAGACAACAAAATGCAGTAGCCATCACCTGGGAATAATGCCCAAGTGGTAAGCTCCAAGCCGAAAAGTTGATTCTATCATACAGTTTTTGGCAGTTGTTGAATTCTGTGCTACATTTTAGTCCATGCCCTTTCCATTTTAGAATAAGGGTGAATATTAGCTGAAAAAAAATCTCAAACAACAACTCACACACAGATGCTTTCTGTAGAATCACCAGGGTCTGAAGAAGCTTCCCATCTTCTTTACCTTCTCATTTCTCCCCCCAATATCTGCACATGTATCTACCATTTGCAAATCACAATGTTTTGTATATTAAATTTCTTTCCATTTTTTAAAAATCTTTCATTATAGCAGCATTGGAAAATAGGATTAGTTTCTCAATGGACAATGTTTTCCTATACCAAATCTTAGCAAGCATGATTTTTACCAAAGATTCTGTTCTTTTCTTTAAAGCTTAAGTCTTTGTCGTCTCTCACACTCTCTAAGGCCACTGAGAATAACTGAAAAGTTTCAATGATCTGATTTATGGCTACAGTTTCCCTTATTCTACACATTCATTGCTGTCGCTGGAGAGAGATATACAGCAACTCTGCTTAGAGGCTTTAAAAAAATAGGTTGGCTTGACTAATAGATCAAAATGTGTTGGGTTTTCACCTGAATTCCAGTGATGTGGAGTAAGTGAAACTGCTCCTGTCAAAGGAGTGTCAGCTTGGCTCTAGGAAGCGAACTTTTCTGGCAGTCTCTGTGCATGGTAGGAGCTACTGAATGACTGCCCATTGTCTAGTGATTGACCCTGACATCAGTGAAAAATTAGAGGTAGAGGGTGTAAAGAGATGAACAAGTGACACAAGAAGCCAAGGAAATAGGGAAATCGAAGAACACAGAGCAAATGCAGTGAGTGCTGTTTTCTGCCCAGTGACCAAATCATTTTCATTTAACATCAACTGCATGCATGCTAACTTTGAAACAGGAGAAAAATCCAAAACAAGATTTTGTTCAGATACTTCTTCTATCAGCTTCACTGGTTTTCACTGTCTACACGAGCATATACTATGTTCATAGAGAAAACAGGTAAACACAAATTCACACTCGGTTCATAGTTTGTGTTTGCAGTTCCTGACATGGCATCTTACACTAGTGTGAAGCTCTGTAGTTCACTCATTCATTCACATAACATGAGGAGCACTTATTAAGCACCTACTCTGCCCAGGTGGTAATGGTTTGTCAGTGAAGAAAGCAAAGCCTATCAAGGGGCTCACTCTGGTATCACTATAATGATTGCAAATTCTGCCTTCAGTGAGCAAAACTGTAGATCATCAATCAAACATGGTCTTCAGGTGTTTATAACCTGCAGCCAGCAGCCTGCACTAGAAAGTGTATTCTGCACCTTCTTGGCTGACTAACCTTGGGCAAGCTGCTTATTAGTCATTTTGTGCCTCAGTTTATTTCTTAGTAAAATGGTAATATGAGATGATAGATGTGCTGATGTATGTGAGTTAGTGTAAGTTCTTAGATCAGTCTCTGCAGTAATAGGCACAATATAAGTATGAGATATTGCTTGATAAGAGAAATTGATCCACATTTCACCTGTTAACAAATAGCTCTAAGTCAAAATGGGTAGATAATGAAACCCAAGGTACAATATGAATGGATTATTGATGTATTATTCTGCTTGGTGTGGATTATAGAAAGCAACTCAGTGGTTAAGCTAGTTATTTCTAATATGTATCTCTGCCCCATTTGCTCATCTGTAAAGAAGAGACAACAATGCCCTTCTCCACAGTAGTTCCATGAGGAGTGGCCCATGTAAACCCATAGCAGTCCCTGCTGAATAGACAGTTATTAAATGAAGGCTGTTGTCACTGTAACCTGATAGTATAGAATGAGCAGCTCTGATTAGATTATATCACAGGAGAGCATGTTAGTGCAGGAGAGCATGTTAGTGCAAGAGAGCATGTTTGTGCAGTTTAGCATGACTTTCATGAATAGTTCTTCAAACAGTTAAATGTATGTTGACTCCATGACTCCAGGATCCCATGTATATGGACTTCCATAAACTTATTCTGCAATGGCATTCTCTTACATTTACAAATCTCTTTTTGCTAAATTTTGTCTGGATTTTTAACTGAAATTGACCTTTGAAAATATCTTCTCTGATATATTTTGTTAGTAAGATTGTAATTGAATTCATATAATGATTGAATCACTTATCCTTAATTTTATGTTTTCTAAAATGATTCCTTTTTTAAAAATATGATACCAATCCCTATTTAATGAATTACAGGTCTCAGTCTTTTTGTGCTGTCTAGGTCTATTGCTTGCTCTCAGTTGTTATTCATAAATTCTATTCTTTAACAAATTCCATCTTCAATGGAATTTTTTCTTATGCCAATATTTGTTCTTCTCACCTGGCTCAAACCACAATCATTTATTTTATCAAGTCCTTTAAATGTATTAGTATATAATAACTGAATAGCCATTTCTAATTTTAATCTACATTAAGTCAGTCATTATTTATCCCATTGATATTTAACCTAGATTTCTTATTTTCTGTCTTGGATAACCTTTCTATTGATATTTCAGATATTGTAATATTATTAATCACCTGAAATTTAAGCTCTTAACATCAATGAGTTTTGTCTTTCCTATATTTATTTTCTTCATTTTCTTTTTGGTGTTACTGTTTTTTGTTTTTTTTTTTCTTTAGCTTTGTTCCATGGTTCTGTCAGGCTTCTTGTGTTGTCAAATATCAATTCCCTGGAAACTGTCAAACCTGTAAATCTCTTCTAAGTATTATTTTTTTTCACATGCCATAAACTTTGGAACATAGTACCTGCAATATCCCTTTATTATAAATATTGAGATTTCCTTTATAATTCCTCCCCAATTTTCTCTGTAAACTAAGGTTGAACTAATAGGTCTTAGATATATTATATATACTATATATATATAATTATATTATATATAAATTTTGTGAATTTCTTTGATTACTGACTTTGATACTGAATCTAGCTTTGAGAGAAAATTATAATTTTTTCCAGTAATTCTGTACAGGGAATGCTCTAGAATTCAATATCCACAATTTTTATACTCACATGATCAAGGTTAATAACTCACACAACATCATATTCTTTAAAAAGTTGTGAATAAAATGTACATGTGTATGTGATTTTTCAAATGTTCACCTAAATTTAGGTAAGAGTATTCTATATATAATACCCTATACTTGATTAAGATTTCAAGATATGTCATACTTCTGAAATGTGGTTGATATATAGTGTACCCCAATAAACTTATCTGGGGGTCAGAGAACAGAACAGCCACTATATTAAACATAGGTTTTGGCAGTGGTAGCACACACCTTTAATCCTAGAATTCTGGAGACAGAGATCTGTCTGGATCTCTGAGTTCAAAGTAACACTGGAAACAGCCAGGCATGGTGACACAAGCCTTTAATCCCAGGAACTGATGGCAGGAAGCAGAAAGGTATACAAGGCGTAAGGCGCAGGAACTAGAGCCTTTTTAAGCTTTTAGCAGCAGTTCAGCTGAGATCCATTCAGATGATGATTCAGAGGCTTTCAGTCTGAGGAAACAAGATCAGCTGAGAAGTTGGCAAGGTGAGGTTGGGTGTGGCTTGTTCTGTTTTCTCTGATCACTCAGCGTTCACCCAAATACCTGGCTTCCGAGTTTTTTTATTAATAAGACCTTTTAAGATTCGTGTTACTGCACTCAGGAGGCAGAGGCAGGAGGATCTCTGTGAGTTCAAGGCCAGCCTGGTCTACAGAGCGAGATCCAAGAAAGGCGCAAAGCTGCACAGAGAAACCCTATCTCGAAAAACCAATAAAAAAAATCTTGTAATAATCTTGTGACTATATTACATGTGACATTCATATGTCCGTATTCATAAAGAGATTTAAATGTAAAAGAAAAACTTTCAGTACACACACACACAAAAGCCAAATGGCTCACTGATTTAACCACAAGCTGAATTCAATGAATTAAGGTTTTTCTCCATGATGTATCTCTTTATTTTAAGAATCTTATTTATGCTAATATACAAAGGATAAGCTGGAAGCCCTGAGACCTGACAAATGAGAGTTTGATCTACTGACAACAGTGTGCTTGATTGTTAAATACTGCTAACTACTGAGGTCACTCCAAGGTCATTGACACAAAATTGTCAGATAAATGGGAAATGTATACATACAAAGAGAAAAACAACAGTAGATTTATTAATGTGCTTATTTACCAAAAGACGATATCAAGGACACATTTCATCACATGACTATCTTGATGCATTTCTATATAAAGAGTAAAAATAAACTTTTACCCAGAAAGAAATATGAACTTTTCAAAAACTTTAATAGTCTCTTAACTTTACTCTGATTGTAAAAGTATGTTACTATCTTTTTTATTTTTTATTTGTTCTTTGAGAATTTTATACACAACACTGTAACGTATTCTTTTCCATCCTCCAAGCCCTTCTAGATCTCCCTCCTTACCCACCCAACTTCATGTCACTTCTCTTCCTTAAAAAGGAAGTTTTTAAAGCATAGTTGTGAACAAGCAAATATGCCAACTGGGAAATGTTTGCAAATCTTACTGAGTAACACTCACTAATAAGCTCAGTCGTGGTTTTAATAATGGTGATCAGCAGTTTTTTCAGGTTTTGTTTTTACAAACAAAACCAGGATAGGTATAGAGATCACTGAAGTAGTGGTTAATCTGACTTCAAGATATGTGCTGAGAGTGAATTCTGATTTATGCTTTCTAGGCTGGAGTTTCTGGGAAACTTCCATTTAAAAGCCGTTTTCTGCCTAAATGAAACCTATTTCTCATAGTGGTTGTTAATACTGAAAGAAATTACTGTTGATTTCATGATTACAACAGTCTTAATATTTCTATTAAATTGTATTTATAATTTCATTTTTTGTTCCTACCTTTACCTTCCCTTGTCTTTCTCTTTTCCGCAGAAAAAAAGTATGACCTCAACATCCAAAGGCATTCTCCGTCCATTTCTAATCGTCTGCATTATCCTGGCCTGCTTCATGGCGTGTCTGCTCATTTACATCAAACCCACCAACAGCTGGGTCTTCAGTCCAATGGAGTCTGCCAGTTCTGTGCTGAAAATGAAAAATTTCTTCTCCACAAAAACTGATTATTTTAATGAAACCACTATTCTGGTGTGGGTGTGGCCATTTGGGCAGACCTTTGACCTTACATCCTGCCAAGCGATGTTCAACATCCAAGGGTGCCATCTCACAACAGACCGCTCACTGTACAACAAATCCCACGCGGTCCTGATTCACCACAGAGACATCAGCTGGGATCTGACTAATTTACCTCAGCAGGCTAGGCCACCCTTTCAGAAATGGATTTGGATGAACTTAGAGTCTCCGACTCATACTCCTCAGAAGAGTGGCATCGAACACTTGTTCAACCTGACTCTAACTTACCGCCGTGATTCAGATATTCAAGTGCCTTATGGCTTCTTGACGGTGAGCACAAATCCCTTTGTGTTCGAAGTGCCAAGCAAAGAGAAGTTGGTGTGCTGGGTTGTGAGTAACTGGAACCCTGAGCATGCCAGGGTCAAGTATTATAACGAGCTCAGCAAGAGTATTGAAATCCACACCTATGGGCAAGCATTTGGAGAATACGTGAATGATAAAAACCTGATTCCCACCATATCTACTTGCAAGTTTTATCTTTCTTTTGAAAACTCAATTCACAAAGATTACATCACAGAAAAGCTCTATAATGCATTTTTAGCTGGCTCAGTACCTGTTGTCCTGGGACCATCTAGGGAAAACTATGAGAATTATATTCCAGCTGATTCATTCATTCATGTGGAAGATTATAACTCTCCCAGTGAGTTGGCAAAGTATCTGAAAGAAGTTGACAAAAACAATAAGTTATACCTTAGTTACTTTAACTGGAGGAAGGATTTCACTGTAAACCTCCCACGATTTTGGGAGTCACATGCATGCCTGGCTTGTGATCATGTAAAAAGGCATCAAGAGTATAAGTCTGTTGGTAATTTAGAGAAATGGTTTTGGAATTAAAGTTTCCATCATTTTCACATTTAATGAATTATAATAATGTAACATCATTCAAGTTGTGAGGATAAGAAGAGAAACAATTTGATTTGTGTCACAGTTTATTTTTATCACCCTCCTTTGAACAACACGTATATTTTGATGGAAATTTTTAAGAGCTCGAAATTAGCAATCACTCCATTTGGTTTTAAATTATCCTGTATATATGTGATAAAGAACACTGAAAATAATTTATTCTTCATTCTCATTTGTAAACATTCTTTTTCACATTTTATAGTTGCCTGTAAAGTAAATTTATGATTCAGTTGTTTCTGCATCAATAAGGTCTTTAATCTGTTTGGGAAATGGAAATGTATATCCTAAAATACGAAAGATTTTTACCAAGTATTATAATGTCTAGATTCTAGCTCACACAATGTTAACAAAGAAGGATCAGAGTATCACTTCATTCTTAACCTCCTTGACTTAACTGATGTAGTTTTTACCTGTTTACCACATTTGTGAAGGCAGACTTACTCATGTAGTAAATAAGAAAGATATGAAGCAGAAATGTTATTAGACTTCACACTCATTTTCATTAAGTTGTTTTGCAAATGCAGACTTTCAATATCTTAAGTTAAAGTATCCAAGAATTTTGGGGCATACAATTTTTGTGATATTTTTTAATGCCTAATAACAGCTAAGAGAAGCTTTGATTGTCCCCTTTCAAATCCTGAGCATAGTCATTGTTGTAAAAATAAACAATTTCCCCTATAACAAGGAAAATAATATCCGCAAATACAAATAGACTATATAAATTGTACCATTTACATAATTTTAATTACTTCTCCATTTGAATATTTTCCCAAGCATCCATATTTAAAAGTTTTATTTTTTCCATATTTGGTAATGAATAGATATAAAACTTGAAAGGTCTATCCTTATTTAAAAAATCTAAACAAAATTATTACCAATGGGTCCAATATACCATTAAATATAATAAAGTACAAACTTTCAAGGGACAGATAGTACTGACACAGAGTATGATTTCAATATGTATTTGTTAAATAATTAACAGCATTGAAAAGTCATGGGTAATTTTTGTTTGTTTCAGTAAAGGAACAGATCTAGCCTATGACTATTAATTGAAAATGATCTTTTTTATTCCATTTTAAAAATTATTCCTACATAGCATATGTTGCTATGATATTCAGAACCAATATAAACTTAGTATTGCACTGAATTTGGGGGCATTTTATTCATGAACTTTCACCTGCCTACAGAAATTCTCTTCTGTAAGTTTAGCAGAGGTAGATGGACATATGCAGATGCAGTGGATTAGAGGAAAAAAAAACAGATACTGAGACTCTTACAGAAAATTATTCTCTAAAGGATTTCTAATGCTTGTGTTCTACTCTGGTCAAAGTCTACAGAAAATGTAATGTTCTGATGACAACCAATTGGATCTTTTGTGGCTCACTTATAATTTTCCTATTACCTGTTACAATCAACAGAACTTACACTCACCCTCTGCATAGATTATTGGGGAAGATAAATTTCAGTTCAGTAAGCAAGAACTGTGTGTCCTGTGAAAGAATGAGCTTCCCTGACAAGGGAAGTATTTGAGCAAAGAAAGACTCCAGAATTAAATAGAGACATTGATCCTGCGTTCATTTTTTTAAAGACATAATTACACAGGTAATGTTGTCAACCCCAAACCAACACAGAAATAAAATAAAAATGAAAACATGTTTTCACTGCCATAAAGGGGCTGTGATACCAAGCTTCCTATAAGTTCTATCTTGTACAACTCTAAACTACTAGTAACTTTACCCAGTTGTTTAGCTACTCAGCATGTGTTGGAATTGCAAGTTCTTTCTACTCATTTGACCCAACATTGATTTTATTTCTTCTGTCCACACATTGTTTCATATATATAAAGAAAGGGTCTGTATACATGGATATTGTCCTAAAGGCTCTATCATATATTTATTTGTTTAAAAGTAAATTTCATATGTGTACATTCTATTCATTATGTTTTTGATCCATAAAATGTAGGTATCTAAATATGCAAAGAGAAGCTTAGAAAGTGTTTTCTCTAAAAGCTGGAAAGCATTCAGTATTGTTTCCACCCACCATTGCTACACTGAATGCTAAGAGCCTTGAAGGCAGTTGTCTCTTCTGTTGACAATGAATCTGAGCTCATTCTTGAACTGAAACTACAATTAAATGCCAGTAATATAACCCAAGCCGAGGCAACAAGTATTCTGCTAGTGCATCTGTACATTGAAAGCCTAATACCAGGCCATGGAAATGAGTGTATGAACTTCAAGTGAACAGTGAATGGGCCAGCTATTTAACCAGAAGAAATGACAGCAATATTCGTAAGTTAAGCTCTTCTGATCTATGAGTTAATTAGATATAAAGACATTATTTACTTCTGACATATGTTGAAAGACAGGGATGTGAACATGGTGATAATAGAGATTAGAATTTAAGGGTCCTATGGTTATTAATCTCATGTTTGTCTCCACCTCATCTACACTTTATTGTTCAAATATGTCCAAATTCCTATAATGTGAATATAACATTGTCACAAAGGATGATATGTTCTGGGACTTCAACTTTTAAATATATAGTTAAAAAAAAA
>CABHPR010139910.1:0-31917 GCA_902168415.1 Peromyscus melanophrys | reverse complement strand
GAGAGAGAGAGAGAGAGAGAGAGAGAGAGAGAGAGAGAGAGAGAGAGAGACTGTTGTACAGCAGTTTCCTCCTAGATTAAGCTCTTCCATCTTGGAGGGAAGCTCCTTAAGACACAGGATGTTTACTGGGAGGTAAAACAACAGGATATTCTAAGGGGAGGTGAAACATTCCATTATGCTGGGAAACCTGTTAAGCTTTGGAAGTAAACAACTCAACAGTTTCAGGAAGTCCCTGAAACTGACCAAATTTACATACCACACCACACACAAACACACACACACACACACACACACACACACACACACACACACACACAGAAGGCGGGGTGGGGGGAGGGCTGCCAAGCACATATAAGTTGTAAGGACTGCTGAGAGACAGATTCGATGAGCTGCATGGAAGAGGCTCAGAGAAACTGAGCTATCCAGAAAGGCCACTCTCCAAGCTGTTGAGCTGCCTGCATACTGTACACTGTGCTCCAGGTTCCAGTTCTCATGAACATCCACCAGTGCTGGGATGGAATTTTGGTGACGTAGTTATCTTTGGGCCATTTCTGCTTCCAGTAGTAACCCACCCATATACCTGTAAGTAACCACCTGGACTTCAGTGATACCCATACTTTGGTTTGTCGTTAGTTTTCTATCTGGGGTGAACAGATGTTTGTTCACGTCACTGTAGGAATCACGGCACACATAACCATGGCATGGGACATCCGCGGAGGTCATGACAACTTGCAGGGAGTTTGTTTTCTCCTTCCAGCACATGGGGCCCAGAGATTGTACCTAGATTATCAGGTTTGGTGACACATACCTTTAACAGCCGAGCCATCTTATTGGGCCATTCCTTCTGATGGTGTTAATCTCCCTACTAGTCACACCCATCCTTACAACTTTAAATGCTTTTTTTTCCTGGCCACACTTCATATTATTCAAATGTTTTAGCTCTTCTATTTGCTCCCAATTCTCACTATAAACCTAGTTAAAAGCATCCAGCAATAACCAACCCACAGCAAATGCTCAGCTGCCTTGGAATATCTTCCGCCCAATTAGCCCTTTACTTTCAAATTTGGATTCGTCCAAGGTCACAGGACAAAGAGAAAATGTAAGTTGTATTAGCGACAACTTTTCCTGTGACAAAATACCCTGATAGAAGGAACTTAAGAGAGTAAGGGCTGATTTTGGCCCATGGTTTGAGGGAACAGTCCATCAGGGCAAGGGTGTCGTGGAGGAAGGAGCTTGAGGTAGCTGGTAACATTGCACTCACAGTGAGGAAGCAGAGAACACAGCAGTCAGCTAGCTTTGCCCTCCTTATGCAGTCCGGAAGCTAAGTCTAGGGTATGGTGCTGATTATTCCTATGGTTGATCTTTTCACCTAAATGAACCTGCGTTGGTTAGTTCACGTCAACCTGACACAAACTAGAGTCATCGAGCAAGAGGGAAACTCAACTGAACTGCCTCCATCAGACTGACCTGTGCGGCATTTTCTTGATTAGGGGTTGATATGGGAGGACTAAGCCCACTGTGGGTGTGCTGCCCCTGGCGGGTGGTCCTGGATTATATAATAAAAACCAAACTGGGCAAGTCAGGGAGAGCAACCCAGTAAGCAGCTTCTGGCCACAGTTCCTGCCTCTGCTCCTGCTTGAGTTCCTGCCCTGGTTTCTTTCCATGATGGACTGTGATTGAGATGTGTGAGCCAAATACATCCCTTCCTGTCCAAGTGACTTTTTGTCATGGTGCTTGTCAAAGCATCAGAGAAGTAAATGAATACCTCGCACAATGAGGAGAACCCCTTATTGGTATGCCCAGATGCGTGTCTCCTAGGTAACGGCGTTTCTTAAACCCCGTTAAGTTGATGATCAATACCAAGCATCGTACATATCATGAGAACAGCCGTTACTCCACATTCCTGTCAACAGTGTGATCTCCCAGCTCCTGTCAGAATTGCCCATTATGCTGTGTTTATAGGACTCCAAGGCTTCTCTATCTTGATTCTTCTAATGCTTCCAAATTTTATCTAAATTGAGTTCCAAAGGCTTCTTTGAGCCACATTATCAGAAAGCTGCAGCAATAACCCCACTTCTCTGGCAGCAGATTTTTGCATCAGTCGCTTTTTTCCTTAGTGACAAACATCGCCAAGACAACAAAGGAGGAAGGATTTATTTTGTTCACAGTTTCAGGGATTTCAGTCCATTATGAAGGGGGAAGCATGGTGGTGCAGACTGGTCCACAACACAGCATCCAGAAATCAGAGAAAATGGCAAAAAAAAAGGGTCTAGTGATGAGGTACCCCCAATGACGTACCCCTTGTAACATGCTTCCTCCAGCTAGTTACCACCACCACCCCAAATTTCTGAAACCTGCCAAAATAATACCACCAGCTGGAGACCTAAGCTTTAACACAGGAGCCTGGGGCTGGTGGATATGTCATATTAAAGACATAAAGTCATCCGTCTTTCCTAATCAAATCTTCACACTTTGCTACCTGTTTCTCAACTTTTAAGGTGTTTTTGTGTGTGGTTTTTTTTTTTTTTTTTTTTGCTGTTATTGTTTTTGTTTTGTTTTGTTGTTTGGGTTTTTTTTTCTTTTAAGGTTTCTCTATGCTCTCTGTATAACAGTCCTGACTGTTCGCAAATTCACTCTGTAGACCAGGCTGGCCTCAGACTCACAGAGATCCGCCTGCCTCTGCCTCCCAAGTGCTGGGATTAAAGGCATGAGCCACCCACCACCTGACTTGCAAGGTGTTTGATTTGAAGAAAATCCAAGAAACTCGTCTCTACCAAGCAGTGCCCAGAGAAACAGTTGAGTGAATGATTTCATCTAAATGATAGTTATTTTAAAAGAACATTCATGGTAATATTAGGTGTAGAGCTGGGCATTGTGGTACATTGCTAGCATTCAGAAGGCAGAAGAATTAGAACTCAAGATCAGCCTGTACTGCAAAGCAAGTCCCTAGGCTGTCATGTGAGAACTCATCTCAAAAGAACAAATGAAGGAGATGAGAGAGGAGTAGGAGGAGAAAGAAAGGAAGAAAGAAAATGTTAGCTCTTTATCTAAAGCAATTAAGTCCATGCAGCAGAATTTTAGACAAATATTGAGATGGATGTAAAGAAAGTATGAAACTAGTGCTCTCCTTAACCATTCCTGTCCACCCCCCCACCCACCCCTACACACACATAGACCTCTGCTTATTCCAGGGTAAAGACATCTCTGACTGTTAGGCTTTCCATTACAGCTTAGATTGAAGTAAGGTATTTAGCATAACAGACCCCAAACAGAGTCATGTCTTCTAATAAGACCAGGGTTTTTTTCTTGTTCTAAACAGCACTGAGCAAGAAAGCAGTTTACTGAGGTGTGTCTCTTTCGTGGACTCATAGGCCCCAGGCTGATGAATGCCCGCTGTTTTCTGCATATAACATCTAGATATCAGAAGTTACCCTGGTGTAGGAGCCTCTTCTCTTAGCCTACCCAAAGAAGAAAAGATTAATCTAATCATTTCAAGCCAGGTCTAGAAGAATGGTAACCATTCATTCCTCATATTCACTCACAAAAGACAAAAACAAAAACAAAAAACCAAACCTCAGTCCTATAACTGTATCTAAGTGCAAGGAGGCTGGGGACCATGTTATAACCGAGACCCCAGCGAGAGAAGATCTGCCGTGTACTTACATGTAAATCAACACTATTGCAAAAAACAAGCAAGAGAGCTAGGACATTGTTCTTGGCGTAGAGGTGGATAACTGGTAAAGTAGGGTGACAAGAGTAAAGCTTAAAGTTTGTTACCCTTCTCACGCATTAGGATCCTAACATCAGTCAGTTTTT
The DNA here is from genome assembly GCA_902168415.1 of Peromyscus melanophrys. Lineage (NCBI taxonomy): Eukaryota > Metazoa > Chordata > Mammalia > Rodentia > Cricetidae > Peromyscus > Peromyscus melanophrys. Next base: position 28,101 of record CABHPR010139910.1, on the reverse strand, counting down.
AGAGGAAAGAAACTTTGGTCACTTGCTTAAAGAAGCGCTTTATCGGTATTTTTGATATGCAAAATTTGGTTCTGAGTTTAGTCTCATCGGGCAAACATTAGAGGCCATTTTCACAAAGTCTATAAGTAGAGCTCTAATTCTGAACAATTATTATGAAACAAATGGATTCCTCGTCCTCTGACCAGCACGTGACAAGAAATAAATCGGATTTTTTTTTACTCCACACTAGGTCTACAGGACCTGTCAGGGCCATAAGAGCTTGTCAGCAAGGCAGACTGGGGGTGGGGGCAGGGGAGAGACTCCTTCCATTGGAATAAGGCAAGAGCACCAGTCAGTTCCCAAGTTTTCAGTGTGGCTTTCCTGCATTCTACTCTGAATTTCAGATCTTTTCTTCAAGTCCACAGTAATGTTTTATTTACTCTGGCTTGTTACGAGCTGGCCTGGGGTATGGGGGCAAGCCATGGTGGGGGGCTTACTGCACAACTTGTGACATCTTGGTGGTTGGGGAATAAGCAGCAGGTATCCCCTACTAGAGGGGAGGCAAGGTCAACACAAGGACAAACAAGGAGGAGGAACAGCAGTAACTTCATGAAACAGGAAGTAGCAATTGTGGAGCATCAGATGAGAGGTACCACCCGCCAAGGCAGGTAAATACTTTGTGCCAATCTTTCCAGTCACCAGAGAGGACTTGGGATTCTTGATCTCAACAAGGGGATTCAGGTCTTGAATTTTTTTCCCCTGGTGGAGATTTGAATGGGGGTAGGGAAGATGGCTCATGGGATAAGGCACTTGCAGCACAAGTGTGAGGATCAGAGTTCAGAACCCAAGAACCTCTATAAAAGCCAGGCACCCTGGTGACCAACTGTACTCTCCACCCTGGAGAGGCAAAGACAGGAACTCCCGGGGCAAGCTGGCTAGCGAGACTAGAAGGAATTAGCAAGTTCCAGGCTCAGTGAAAGACCCTGCCTCAATAAATAAAGTGGAGAATGAATGAGAAAAACACCTGACATCACTTTGGGCCCCCACATGCATGTGTATACACATACAGGTTCACCTACACACACATGTGTCCATATACATGGGAACACAACATGTACACATGCACAGTGCACAAGCAAACACAATGCAAAACAAAAACAAAAAAGGAAACAAGGGAGAAAAAAAATGATTGAAATAGGAATCATTTTCCACGGCCTCATGTTTGAACACTTGCCTCCAGCTAGTGGTACGGTTTTGGCAGGTTGGGGAGCATGTGGGACTGTAGTCTAGCTCCTAGAAGTGGGTCTTTGGTAGTAGATAGAGGATTAAAAGGGCCAGTGAAAGAAAACCCTGGCCCTAAGACCAGAGCCAAAGAAACACATCCTGCCCCTAACAAATTCAGGAATTGAAATCCACCAACCCCTGAGCACAAAAACCAACCAATCCCAGAGCATGAAGCTAACCAGTCCCAGAGCTAAAATCCAACCAATCTCTGAGCTTGTCCCAAGCTCAGCAATTAAAATCCTCCCAATACACACCCTGAAAATCTTCACCTTAGAAAGCTCGGTCCCTAAAAAACCCTATATAATCCCTGTATCTGTGCAGTTTGGGGCTGTCCTTCTTCCACCGTGGCAGAGGCAGCCACTCTCCTAGAATCCTCCCTCCCAATAAATCTCTTGAGTGAAGTTTGTGGTAACAACTTCCTTTCTCCAGAGCAGAGCAGAGCAGAGCCATAATGGTTCTTGCAGGAGAGCAGAACTGTAACACTTTGGCTGGGGAAACTTTCCCTTGCTGGGAGGAAGCTGAGCAGAGCTATAACATTTCTCCAGAGCAGAGCCAAGCAGAGCTGCAGCAGTCTCCTCCATGGGGAAATCCTCCTCTGCTGGAGCAGAGTTGTTACCCTTGCATTAGGGAAACCTTTCCAGAAGCAAGGACTGTACCCACTTTGCTGGGGAAACTGTCCCTCACCAGAACAAAGCTGTAACACTTCAATTGGGATAACTTTCCCTTCAGAGCTGTAACAGTTACAACAGGCCCTGAAGGTGCCATCTGCTTTGGGTTCCTGACCCACCAAGATATATATGTTTTCTGGAAAGCCAGAAAACATAGGCATGTGGCTAAATATGTTCAAATAACAACAATGGCAAATAACGCAAGGCTGAGTGTGGGTGTGTCAAAACACGCTGCGTGGATTCTAATTCTTGTAGTTTATGCTGATGGAAAGAACAAAGCATGATGGGATCTCACGGAACAATGTAAGTTGGAATTGGTCTTTCAGTCTTAAAGGTAGACTGCAGGCCAGTCCTAGAGGAAACCCATAGGAACCTGGGCTGCTCCAAGGGTTGCAGGCTTGGCTGTGTTTTGTTTCCACAAATTGGATTGAATTGCCCTGGTTTTGTTAGTCTCTTTGGTGTTTTCATAGAACTGCCTGATCATTTAACAACTTAACTCGCGACTGTGTGTTCTAAAACACAGTTCAGTTAGAAAGTGCCTGTCATTGGTGTGCGAACACATCAGTCCTTCAGTTCTCCAGGCCATCTCCCAGTTGCGCTCGCTTCTTGACTCAAGACAGTTTAGTTAATGAACCCCAGTGTGCAGGACCAGTAGGTAGCTGTGAGGAAATGACAGTGGGAGGCTGTCTAGAATCTGTTTTGGTCAGAGACAAGGACCACCAATGTTCGAGACTGCCAGGTCATTTTAAAGCAAGTTATCAGAGTTAACGCTGCAGTTATGTCTTAAAGCTGAACTCTGTCTCTCATACACTCATGATCCCCAGCTAGCAACACTGCTTTGGTAGGTTGGGGAACCTTTGGGACTGTGGCCTGGCTACCTACAGTGAGTCTCTGGAGTCAGGCCCTGAAGGTATGACATCTGCTTCTAGTTCTTGGTCCACCAAGGTTCTCCAAGCCATGCTCTAAGTTCTCCACTGTTACAGACTGAGCTGTTCCAGCCACCATGGTTCCTTGCAGTAATGAACTGCTGTTCCCAGAAACAGTGAGCCAAAATATATTCTTGTTCCTTTAATTGGCTTCTGTCACAGAAGCAAGAAAAGTAATGAATAAAAGTCATCTGCTCTGGTTCAAGATACTATGTCTGTTCAAATCATTTTTTAATGTCAGTCCTATTCAGCTACTAGTACAAACACCTTTTCAGACTGTGGGAGTACTTAGATGCAGAAGGAGAAAAACAAATCCATATGCCTTCTAGCAAAGAGGAAAGAAAATCCATATATAATGGGATAACAGAAAGGGTTCTGAGGCATCTACTAGGAGGCATGCTAAGTATGGCAGTTACCTGTGAGACCAGCAGAAAACAGTAAATTGGAACAGCGAGGGCCAGGGATGAATGGTAGTACAAAACATGTGTACAGAAAGGAGAGGAGCATTGGCAACAGAAATATCAGTTGTGGCTTTGTGTCTCCCGAGGACCCAGCTTGCTGTAGGTACTTACGCAAGTTGGACAAATTGTATGACTTGCCAGTTTCCTTTCTGGACAGTATTTGACAAAATTACCACAGTCGAAAAAGTGTGGGAGAATGAATGGAAAGGCCCACAAGGATATGTCTGCCTTTCTGGTTTTATTTTTCTCTTTCCTAATTTCCAGTGCTCACACAGATTTGCTAATAAGGCCTCTGGCACTTTCTGCCCAGAAGAGGGCAGCATTTAGAAGCAATCAACAGAAATCATTGTGGCCCAGGCACAGCAATGCCAGGCCAAGATTTGGTTCTTTCTATCTATTTGTTTGTTTATTTATTTAGTGATAGCGAACTATAAAAGGGACTTGCATTTACTTCTGAAGTCATAAAATGTGACCCTTTCATCTCTTCCTTCCCTGCCAGCTTTCTGAAGAAATAACCATAAATATTTAGGGTATAGATTTCAATTTGGCTTCATGACAGGCAATGTTTTGGCCAGTTTTCTAACAAAATGTACACACAACATAAAATGTAACTATCTAGATACACTGAGCAGAAAGAACATAGCAATTCAGGCAAAAATATTTTTCTTCAAGTGTGCCTGCTTTTAGGCGGTTAGGCATGTGAATTAGTATTCCCCACCCATCCCTCTTTTTTTCTTAAGTATAAGCAATTTATGAGCTTTCCCAACACGTAGTTATTGAGAACAAATGCTAGCAAGACAATGGGGAGACACACAGCATGGCTGGGATGTGTTGAGTTTGAGATACGTAAAACCTAGGGGATTTTTATATCTATGAGTGGATAAAAGTGATGTCCTGAGAATTTTGAATTTCTAGTTATGCTTAAAGTACACTTCCGGGGAAGTATGTGCCTGGTGGTCTGTTAGTGAACAGTAGTTCATAATTCCTGATTAAAATTTCTTCTATGACAAGGCAAAGGTGCTGGGAGGAGGAGGCTGCTCTGTGGATGTGGAATGAGGAGAAGGGATGAGGCCCAATCTAGAGCATGAAGGTCCTCACTTAGGTTCAGGCCACTTGGTATCATTCACTTCATTTCTAAACTCTGGTGTAAAGTGCAGTGGAGGATTAAAGAGAACCTTCTGGGTCTCCCTTAAATCCCTCTGTAGGCATACTATGTGCAAAAAACACTGCCTAATTAGAGGTCACATGCCAGTCCAACATTCAACACAGTAAAATATATTAGATCCTTGCTTTCTGTCTCAGGAGTGTGATAACCGAGCTTTACCAACCTCTCTCTCCAAACTGTATAGTTATTTAAGTTTCTTTTAACAATTTTATTTTTTATATTGAATTCTTAATTCACATAGGATTTTAATTATCATACACAGTAGGAATATAACTTTTATACCCAGTGAAGTTTACTATTATAATTTTAATTATCCTTTATATAAATGGCTCCACCTGGAATGTTCTACTCTCCTCTAATCTTTTTCTTTCTACATACAGGGTCATATCCTTAAAATATACTCTGGGAAGATTCTATTTTAAATGCTTTCCTAAGTTTTCTTAGTCATTTCTTCTTCTAGCCAAAATTTAGAGTTAATTTTGTCAAATGATATGAACAATTCTGCTGGGATATTGACTTCTGTTGACTCCAACTGATCAACTACTCAAGGACTTTCCAGCTTCTCTGCAAGAGGAGCCCCCTTCCTTTTGGAGACACAGCATGGGATTTGTGTTTAAAAACCATACATCTTCAACCCTAAACTCTCTCTGCTCAACCATGCTAGTTTGCTTTAGCCACGGCTGTTGTTGACTACATGAGTGGGAGCTTGGCGATAGTAAAAGCTTCACATTCAGACAGTCTCTGAATACTAAGAGCCTGTGTTCAGTTTTCAAACTCATATTGCATGTTATTGAATTATTTATTCTTTCAAATGCTTTACGAAATACTTGCAAAGCTTCACTAGACCATGAATGTAGTCTTATCACTCTCCCCTCCATATAAGGGTAAGGTATAAAGGCATATGCAATTGATGGTAGATGTCATTGTAAATTGATATGTAGTTGGAAATGTCATTTCTTTAGAGAAAAAAAAATAGAAAACTGACATCCCCAACAATATCTGTCTGTAAAATAAAGATTGGCCCTTTAAGAAGGTTTTAAACAGTTCACATATTTACTGTCCTAGATTAATCAAAGCATATGATTAATAATATGTCACTGCCTTAAAATTGCATCCTGGGAAGTTTGTCCACTTAGGTTTAATGGAAAACACTTGGCGATCACTAAGCATTGTGGAGAAGTGGTTAGCTATTATTCTTGTTTATGAAGTAGGGTGGGTTTAAAGAGTAGTTGATGCTGAAGGCTAAACTCTTTGTTTCTTTTCCATCAGAATTTTTCCATCCAAATTGAAACTGAAACACTGACAAACGTCAGCAAGCTAAAGTTAGCTGACAAAAGCAGCCGGAGGCAGAAATGTGGAGCCAGAGATGGTCCAGCAGATAGACTGATGCGAGAACAGGGCCCAGCAGGTGGCAATAGAGGCTCTTTGCTTCCCTTTGTGTCCAGCTTTCCAGTCATTCAGCTACTTAAGCCATCATTAAGGCACATATAATGTTCTGTGGTCTCTTGGTTCTCATGGAAAGGAGAGTGAAAGGAGTCGAGGCTGGATAGGAAGAAAGCAAGACATAAAATGTAAGCCCAGGAGTACCTCACTTTCCCAAGTCACTGAACACACCTTTACATAAGCCACATGGGCATTTCAGTAGCCTCTGTACAGGCTAGCCAATTGAAAGACTTTTTTTTTTCAGTTGGGAGAGAACAGTAAAATTTAAGCAGAAATGGCTTTCAGCTTAATTGTTAAGTTCAGCTTGTTACTTCAAAGGGAGCTCTGTGAAATGTTTGAGCTACTTCGTTATAAACAACAAGTGTTTTCGTTGAAAGAAGAGAGGGAGCGAGCACAGAGAAGTTGCTCAGGGAAAAGATTTGGAGGTGGGAAGCTGCTATGATGGGATAGAGTGGTGTTTCTGGTCACCCAAAGTGAAAGAAGGGATTATCCTGCAGGATGTTTCCCTGAATTTGGCCTGAGAAAAGGCAGACATTTCATCGAGGGGTTTTAGTTTTTATTTCCTTTTATTTTTAAAACACAGTTAGTGGAAACAAAGCAAACTTTGGAAATTAAAGCCTGAGATTAAAAACCCCAGCTCCATCCATGATTATGTGTGGAGTCTTTAAGAAATGACGTGCCAGGCGGTGGTGGTGGCGGCGGCGGCGGCGGCGGCGGCGGCGGCGGCGGCCCACGCCTTTAATCCGGAGGCAGCACTCGGGAGGCAGAGCCAGGAGGAGCTCTGTGAGTTCAAGGCCAGCCTGGGCTACCAAGTGAGTTCCAGGAAAAGGCGCAAAGCTACGCAGAGAAACCTTGTCTCGAAAAACCAAAAAAAGAAAAAAGAGAAAAAGAAATGACGCATCCGTTCTGGGGCTCTGTTTCTGGGTCCATAAAGTGAATCTGTGGCAGGCTTTGCCTCACAAGGTTGTAGCCAGTGTCAAGTGCTCAGATCAAGGTTTTTTTGCAAAGAAATCCTCAACTAATATTGAGTATTATTGAAAAGAACACTAGTGTTCCCGCTTATTTATTAGTATCTCTCATACATTTCCCAGGACCCTTAACAGTCCACTTGAGTCCATGTGCCTGACATAGGGATACACATATAATGAACATAACAAAGAACTGAACTGGAAACTGAAACAGTATACACTACACTCCCTCCTTGACTGGGAGGAGACATGCTCAGGTGGTAGGTGGAGAGGAGCCATCATACCCTCATCAGGGTGTGAGGAGTGTGATCAAACTTTGTGTAAAGTCACTGACATTGTAGACCTCTCCCTTTACCACAACATAGCACAACTATGAAGGAGGATGTGGGCTTGGACTATTTATTTGAACTTCTCTGAGTACTGTCGTTGCTAGATAATGACCAATAAAATGTCTAAATGAACAGCAGAACAACTTCTAGTTCTTGTAATGAGAACGCTTTCAGTGTGGGGCCTTTGTCTTGCCACTGAAACCTCAGTGCCAAGAACACATCTTGGCACAGAATACATGCTTAAGAATGTTTTTGAGGGCCCTGTACATTTTCAAGATGCACAACACTCTGCATACATTGCAGAGTGTACTAGAAAGTCCAAACACGGTCTTGGCCCTCAAGCCAAAGGAAAAAGACAAGGACTCCAGTGTCTTCCTTCATCAGCTCCCACCAGTGAGGCATGCAAACCAATTGCGTTAATGTTCCAACCAAGAAATGTTATGTTTAATTGCTAATTTGTGAAACAGAATTTATGCATATCCAAATGACAGAGCACCCTGTGAAGACTGTAAACACCTGGGAGAGAAAGGCTAGCTCGGTAGATTGGAAAAGAGAAACCCAGGCCATCAGTTAGTTCAATGGAGAGGCTAGTGAAAGGACTATAAAGGCAACATTTTAAATTAGTTTTTTTCACTATATTCTTCCACCTTCCCTCTCCTTCCTTTCCTTTCTCTTTCTCCCTTCCTTCCTTCCTTTCTTTATTTCTGTCTGTCTGTCTGTCTGTCTGTCTGTCTGTCTTTCTTTCTTCTGTGTGGGCAAGTGTGCTGTGACTGCTATGGAGAAGTCAGAGGACACCTTGCATGAGCTGGTTCATTTCCAGCTCCACTGTGTGGGTCCCAGGTATCACTCAGGTCATCATGCTTGACAGCAAGTGGTCTACCTATTGAGCTACTTTGCTAACTCTATAATAAAATAATAATAAGTGTGCAGGTATGAATTTTCATGAGTGTCAGCACACACACACAAATACAGCTCTCATCTTAAAGAGAATAGGAGTGACTTATCCTGGAGCCATTTTGAATGACTCTGGCCTGGGATCACAGATTTAGGGTTCCCCCCAATTCCATGTTCTGATGTGGAAGCAGTTTCATGAAATTTCATAGTTTTCCAGAACAAAGAAAGTCACAAATCAAGGCAAGCTTAAAATACATTGGTGGGTACATCAGAGAGGTGGTTACAGGAAGGTGGGGGAAGCTTTTCTACAGGCCTAACATTCAATCTTATGGCATTCTTATCTTTTGGGTTAGAGGAAGCCAGGGGGTCTGCTAAGTCAACAGATTCCCATCAATTAGGTTTTGATCAGTTAGTCACAGGATGTTAGTTCTGACACACACGGTCAAGGAATGACTGTTCCAGGATCTGAAGCTAGTGCAAGATGAAGTAATCTTCTAGACCTGTAACATTCCAACCTCTCCATCATCCTGAAGTTCTAGTCATTCAGTCTCTTCAGTGACAGCTTCTTTTCAGGAATTTTCATTCACGAGACAGGTCCTGTTGTAGTTTGAATGTGAAATTTTGCCTACAAGTTCATATGTTTGATCACTTTGTTCCTAGCTGACGGCACCATGGTGGAAGTTCTGGAACCTTACAGAGATGGAGTCTTACTAGAGGAAGTGGGTCACTGGGGTAGGCCTTGGAGTTTTATAGCTCTACGTCTTGTTTTCTTACTACTTCCTGTCTTAGAATGCAATATGACCAGAAACATAGTAAGAAAAAGAAAAACTTCTCCTACATATGTGTAGAGCACATCAATGCTGTTCCACATTCTATACTCCAGTATTTCTGTCTGGAATGTGTTTACTCTCTAAAAGTCCACTTAGGACTCTGAACTACAAGTGCCATGAGTAAAAGGTGAAATTCCTTCTTTGACTCTACTACAAGTGGGATCATTTGGTTGGAGATGAATTTGATCGAGAGGCAAAGTCAAGAGTAAATTCATGGGATCATGAAGAAAATCTCAGTATTTTGCAGTCTTTTACACAATAGTACTGAGTCTCTGAGGGAAGGAGAATTGGAAGAAAGGCCTCATTTTCTTAGGGCAAGCAGACAACAAGTAATCCATTTCTACCAGTCAGGTCCTCACATTCAAGGACACTAGTGGCGGCAGACTTGAATAGGAGCTGACAAACATGTTCTGTTGAGGGAGGGGGGAAAACAGGAAGAGATGGAAGAAGTAGGAGAATAGGAGAAAGAGGAAGAGGAGGTAGTAGGAGAAACAGAAGTCAAGAGAGCCAACCATGGCTAAATAGACGTGAGAACTGTAGTGACGATTAAAGACTGGATATTATGAATCATCTGATGTGATTCCAAGGAACAACTTACATATCACACATGAATTTTTCTCTAAACTCATAATGAGACATTTCTTCTTCCCAACATTCCTTTGATTTCTTATCTGTTGTCACAAAGGTGTTTCTAATGGCCTGGCACTAAAAGTAATAGAGCATCACCTATTACATGCTAATTGTTATGATAATGGTGCTAATTTGACAAAAAATCACTTGCAAATGGGTCTTGGCAAAGATGAGGTTAGTCTGAACAATTCTGGGAGTACTGGTTTACAATGTACATCAAAACTTGGTGTGTGTGTGTAGCGGGGGTGAATTTTCCAAAATGTTCTTATAACCGAGCTATTAGTTCAATCGAGTTTGATGAGATTGGCATGGTTTATCAGTGACCAATGTATAGACGTGGCAGATCTTATAATTTATAGAGATTGGACCTTACTTAGCCAAAGGAAAAAACAGAGGGGACATCCTAAGGCAAGATGTAGGTAGGCAATGAGTGTTTTGGACGTTGCTGAGCCCACTGAGATGGGAATCATCTAAGTTACAAGCCTGATCAACAAGCATCTTTTAAGATCTCTGACATGTGTCAAGCAGGAGGGTGCACTTGGAAAATTTATGAAAAATTAGACCTCATAAGGTTAGAACTCAGAAATATGGGGAAAGGTAGGGAAAACTGAAATTTGTCATTAGGAGAGTAAGGAGAGCTGAAGAGGGACTTTGTGTCTATTGTGAGAAATGGCCAAGTTCCCAGACTCGTCAGCTAGATCAGGTGCTCTCATAATTTCTTGGAGCAGAAGCACATGGGACATTGCAGAATGGCTAGAAGAATCAACCTGGCGCAGATGTAGATGCTGGATGGATGTACATCCCATATCTATCTCTACAACTCCAGGACTTTGCACTGGTTCTTTAGTGCCTCCAGCCATTTTTACAACTGCACAATGAGATTGGTAATGCCACTTCAAGGAACTGTTGCTAGAAATTAATGACAAAACTCAGTGAAGTGTGGCACACAGCAAACGGCATTCTAGAAAAATCGTTGAGTATATTCATATATAGTGTATGATGAACGAGCTGGTAGGGGGAGCAGCTAGCACTGGAGAAGTAAAGGAACGCTTGTCCCTGGAGTCTAGTCTTTGCACAAGCTACATCCCTTAGTTCTCCAGGGGATGCAGATGGAAAAGCAGCCAACAGAAGTAGCTGGGATCCATTCTCTCTGGACTACTTCACCTCACAGCACACATTCACATCAGTACAGTTTCTTTCCTCTGGGGTTTGCAGTTCATGAGTGTCGCAGTGTCTGAAACACTGCAGCTACCTTCTAATGAAACTTAGGCAATTATCTTAATTTTTGATTAGTAAGAATTTGTGGGACATGCCAAGTCTGAATAAATAAATGACGAATGAAACAGTTTATAATTCTCCAAGAGCTTTATAGCATTCCTTGAGAAGAGGACCTTCACGTGTGTGTGTGTGTGTGCGTGCTGCTGTGTCCTCAGTCTAAACAACAAAAGCAACTTAGGATTTCTTTTTTTAAAAAAATCAGACATAATCTTCCTGCATGACTAAGGCTCTCTTTTACTCCAAATGTTAAAACTACTGTTTACTTTTAGTATAGATACAAATACAAGAACAAGTATGAGCCCCATTCACATGCTCTCCTTGTCGGCATTACAAGGGCCCTACATAAATGATGAAAAACGGCTTTTCCTTGCCCTTTCTTTCCCTTACAATTCATGGCCTGTCTGGCCTCTTGCTTTTGGTCCTTCTCTGGCCTATGAAAATAATAACGGCCGGGCGTTGGTGGCGCACGCCTTTAATCCCAGCACTCGGGAGGCAGAGCCAGGTGGATCTCTGTGAGTTCGAGGCCAGCCTGGGCTACCAAGTGAGTTCCAGAAAAAGGCGCAAAGCTACACAGAGAAACCCTGTCTCGAAAAACCAAAAAAAAAAAAAAAAAAAGAAAAGAAAATAATAACGTAGCTGTGCATTAAGCAGAGATCAAGCAGCCTTTGAAAGTGCTGTTTGGTTTTTATATGATCTAGTTAAGAATAAATGAAAGTAAAGAGAAATCATGTAACTTGCTCCAAATAACAATACAGTGTGACAGGAGAGACGCACACACCTCTATCCATTTATTCATCTTTTTCTGTTTTCTGCATCAATCCTTATTTTCCATCAGACATAGCAGTTGGCAGAAGAGGTATTCGCCCTCTTCCTCCTTTCTTCTCATCTGGCCTTTAGGCTCTAGGTCTTCACAACATTGTCCCATCCTCCTGACAGTAGCATATGTGAGTCATGTGAACTACTGAAGGCCATTTTGGGTTTTAGTTTTATGTCCAGGACCAGTTAACATAATAATGCCCCTTGATTTCCCTACACATGACACTGAGATAATTGTCTATGTGTGTCATGTTTCTGTACATCTTACAAATAACAGTCCTATGGCTCTGTTGTCCAGATCATGTATTTAAGGATGTTTGTATGGTGAGTAGCTTGGAAGATATGCCATTGCCCACCTAAGCAGACATCAGGGAAATACTGCTGTTGTGAAAGACTGAGGTTCCCCGAGCTCAGAATCTCTGTTCTGTAACAACACACCATAGCTTCAGGAGCATCCTGGCTCTCCTTGCACTGATCTGGAGGACTGGGACTCTGCCACCAGCACAGAAATATGTTTCTTATTAGTGTGTGTGATAAACTGTTTACCTCTGATTAGGAACCTATGTCTTTTTCCAGTAGCACTGTGATGTTCAACAGACATGCTTGTAGGCTAAAATCTTAGATTTTCTCCATTTTTTGATGTATGATCCCAAAGTATCTGCTGATGTACAAAAGCCATGGCAAGCAATCTTCACACATTGACCAAGATTATGCTTTACCAAAGCAAATAGGGTGGCACACTGTCTCTCAAATTTTCAGAAACCATCTCGATACTAGCACATAAAAAGAACTGCACTTAATGATGTTCCCTTGAATCATTATTATGGAACCTTCTTAAAAACTGCCGATAAAGAATTCAACCCTTAAACCACTTTCTAAATGTTATGATACACCAAGGATTAAACCCCTATAAATGGCTAAGGCTATTTGTGTTTAGCAAGAACATGAAATGTATGTGTGTTCCCACTATAATGACTGACTGCCCAACCTGACTCATTCATTTATTCAGATCAGCTCATGTGCTAACATTAAAAATATTTTTCACAGATATGAATAAAACAGGTATGTTTCTTGATATTAGGTAAGTTGTCCGCTAATGGAAAGCAACATATTAAAAACCACTATATAAAATACAAATTATGAGCCGGGCGGTGGTGGCGCACGCCTTTAATCCCAGCACTTGGGAGGCAGAGGCAGGCGGATCTCTGTGAGTTTGAGGCCAGCCTGGGCTACCAAGTGAGTTCCAGGAAAGGCACAAAGCTACACAGAGAAACCCTGTCTCGAAAAAAACAAAAAAAAATACAAATTATGAATACTAGAAAACTATGAAGAAAATAAACACTCAGAAATACTGTAGAAACAAGATATTAGAGGGTGGGTAATTTTATTTTTTGTCTCAAATGCCAAAAGTTTCATATGTTAACATGACTACAAAGCTTTTTTCTTCCACATGTTTGTGTGTGTACTAACGTATGTGTATCCAGCAACCGAACAGGAAATAAAAATTAAATGTGAGAGTGGTGACACATGCCTGTAATCCCAGCACTGGGGAGTTAGAATCAGGAGGGTCTGGAGATCAAAGACATCCTTGACTACATATGGAGTCTGAGGCCAGCCTAGGGATGTGTGGGACCTTGACTCAAAAAAAAAAAGTTGTAAAAAAAAAAAAAAGAAAGAAAGAAAAAGTACTAAAATATATGTTCTTCATAAATTTACCCAACTAAAATAACACTTCCCTTGAGTAAAGTGGGTTGGGGGAAGGATTCGTGAAGCTTTATCCAAAGAAAGAAAACATTGTTCCACTGACAGTCTTGGAGGAGAACTTACAGTTTGTTGGTTATTACATGGGAATTAGAAGCTGGAGAGTCTGAGAAAAGGAACAGGCACTTCGTGTCCCAAAGCAACAAAGTAGATTTAAACACGGAAGATTCCTTCACTTTTCCCAGCAATGTTGGGACCATACTCAGATGACGGAAGCCTGCAATGACAAGCATTTAACATATTAATTAAAAACAAGCCCACACAAACATGAATCATTTTGAAAAAGTAAAACAACAGTTGATTCTAACTTAGTAAATTAAAAAAAAAAAAATCAGAAGAGCAGGAACCTACCAAACTTCCTCCGTAATTCAGTTTCTTATGAATGCATATACACTACTTGAGCTGAAAACTTGCTGAACAGGACTATCTGGTGTTCTGGAACTACTAGAATTATTCTGATAATCAGATCTGCCTGTCTTTACCTTTTCTGAACGTTCCTGAAGCAGTGTGTGTTTGTCCCCTTGGTTTTCTATGTAATTAATTTATTTGTGTTTGGACTATTCTAAATTATGCCCATAAGTTGCCAAAATCTGTACTTTGGAAAGGCCTTGCCATAAAATCTGGGTATAAAGGGCTATTTTTGAGTGTGGATGAGAAAAGATGAGACAGAGAGGGATTTGACAAAGACTTTTTAGAGGCTATTATTATGTGCATGTAGATTAAAGGAACTTAATCCTGTTGAAATTTTTCTTTGAAGGTAGTGCCAGAAAGGAATTTATTTTTTCTTTGTAGTAATGCTAGGATTTAAAATAACTTACCTAGTAATTAGTTACTTCATGGGAAAGAAAACCCCTCACTAGCGTTTGTGTTACTAGAAGTGAAGGCAAAGAATGTGGAGACCAGTTCTCTTCATCAGTCATCACTAGTAGATATTCATCTGCTTCTCCTTGATCACTCCGTGCGCATCTGGATGAGACCAAGGCTTTCTGCCAAGTGGACAGAGAGCTGATCCTTGTTAGCCAAAAAACCACACTGCTTGCAGCTATTGCTTCTGGCTTGATGACCCTCACTCCATAGCTCACTTTGAACAGTAATAGGTCAATATAAATTTCTTGCTGCTAAAAAGTGACTACAATGCACCTAAGTGTAAGATTCCTGCTTTCCTTTCAGAGCACCATGAGATGAATATTATTTTCTCTAACTCTCTGACCCTAACTTCCTTCAGCATTTTCATTTTAAGAGGCCTTCAATCCTGTCATCACGGTCAAATGAAAGGTTAAGGGGCTGTAAGATTTTCTTTGATCCACTTCTCCATCCTTGTAAGGGAAGGCACCATAGGCACAAGAGATTTTGAATCACTTCTCTATCTTTGTAAGGGAAGGCACTGTGGGCACAATGCTCTTATATATATATATATATATATATATATATATATATATATATATATACATATGAAGCAAGCTTTTATTGTATTACCAGCATTTGGAAATACCTACATGGTGTTCAGTTTCTGACTTCCCATCCAACACTGGGTGCTTCTGCCACCTAACAACAAGACCTTGATTTTCCTGTAGGATTCTTGAAGACTGCTTCTTTTTTCCCTGAGCTACCTCTTGTAAAATAATGGAGGCAACTGTCTTACATTGTAATAACGAAGGAACTTCTCTTGTTCTCTTGCCGGGTCCAAGTCAGTCTCCTGTCACCTAATATTACGTTAAGATGGCTTTCTTACCTATTTCTCAAAGACTGGATCTAAGGCATACTTCCTGGAGAATATTGGAGTAAGCTATTTCCACTTGATGGCAGGTGAAACTAAATCAAGTATCTTTATCTTTAGAGAGTTAACCTAGATAGACTTAAATTTTTCCACTGACAAGATTAAGTGTTGTGAACCAATTGTACAAGTTCTGTGGTTGTGTGCATTTTAATGGAGTGGTGTACAACAATTCTGGATGGTTCGTTGCTATAAAACGACTTTTACTCTGAGTACTGCTTTTTTTTTCAGTTGAGTACTTTGAAAAGATAAGGTAATTGTTTTTCTAATTTTAACTCTGCTACGGAGTACTTTTTTTTGATAGATAAGTGCATAAAAATACATTTGCTAGTATAAGTGTAAAATCCAACATGAAGCTCCCCAGCTTCAGATTGGCTGTTCTAACTATACAGAAGTTCGTTGAGATACAGACTTTGGATCTCATTAATTTCATTGAGTGCTGTCTTTATTTGTTGATACTCCATAATAAAGTTTGAATACATTAATATATATATTAATACACACATACGTGTGTGTGTGTGTGTGTGTGTGTGTGTGTGTGTGTATGTGTGTATGTGTACTACTCATCCCAGAGATTCATCAGATTCAGTCAGTCTGGAGAATTGGTATTATTTCCAAGTCTCTCATTTTTTTGTTTTTATTCTCTTAGAAACAGAATTCCTCCTGTTTTAAAAGATTCATTTTTGTTTTATGTGTATGAGTGTTTTGTACCTATGCACCACACATGCAGTAGCAACAGAGGCCAGAAGAGGGCAGTGGATCCTCTAGAATTAGAGTTACAGATATGGTTGCTGGGAATTGAACCCGGGCCCTCTGGAACAGATGCCAGTGCTCTTAACTTTACGTGCTAAACCATCTGTCCAGCCCAGATATGCCATACTTGGTAAATAGTTTTTGCATCCATAAGATACTCAGTTACTTTCTCTCAGAATGCTTTTTTCTGAAAATATGGGAAAATAAGATAATGGTCTCTGGTTGTGCTAAAACAAATATCCTGGTGCTTTGATATTTTTTTTAACTTTTAAATATCAAATGTTGAAGTCATAAAGTGCTAAGCTACTAGGAAAAGCCAGCTAAAGCAACCTATGTAATGTGTCAGATTGTTAGGAACTGCCAAGCCCTTCCTTTGCCTGTGATTGCCTAAGTATTTATACCAGTCAGGACAAATTAGGTTACAACTGTAGAAATAGTCCCCAAATCTCAATGCTTTAACACAGCAACATTTATTTATCAGCAATGCTTATTTATTTACAATGTTTATTTACGTTTGGTTGGACTGTAGTTTTCCTGCACAATGTTTTCTCTGGGTCCCAGGCTGAGAGGGCAGCCTTTGTCTACAGCATTGTTGGTTCTGTAATAGAGGGGCAGAGAAGACACTGTAGACAGGCTTTTTGTGTGTTTGTCTGTGAAAGTCACACAACTGTGCCTGAATTCATGAGTTATATGTCTAATTCTGTCCTGGGGAAAGATGTCAAATATTTGAGAGAGTGTGCCATATGATTCTCTAGAAATAAATTGTGAAAATTTTAAACTTCAGAAGACACACATTTCTTCAGGACCCACCATGCTGCAGGCCCTGTCTGACACTGGGAATGTGGTAGTCCATGGAAAAACACAAACTCCATAAACTCTTGGAGCTCTCACTGAAGACATGGAAGTGGAGGGGGTAGATAAATACTTTTCCTTGAAGAAAAACAAAACAGATCAGAAAGGAACTGTGCTGAAACGTTGGGACTTTAGTTCAGACAAGATGGGCAGAGATGTGTCTTGGGAGGAGATGTTTGAGCACAGAATTTTAAAAAAGTGAATGGAAGTCCTTCCTAGTTGTGGTGTGTGTTTGTGAGTGTGTGTGTGTGTGTGTGTGTGTGTGTGTGTGTGTGTGTGTGTGTGTGGTGATGGAGGGGGGGTGCTTTGAGACATGTGGTCTGAAGTAAAGACAGGCCATCCAGTATATCCAAAAAGTCTAGAGGGAAATGAAGCAGAAGATATGCCCAGGAACCTCACTAGTTAGAACCCTCCAGACAATCAGAAAATCATTGAATTTTCTTGTAAATGTATGGGAAACAATGAGGAGAATTTGAACAATGAAGGGCATGATCATATTTTCATTTTCAGGAAATCTTTCTATCCTAGAGCTTGAATAGAAACTTTTTTTTAGAACAGAAGAATGGGGAATGACAGCCAGGAGGACACTGTTATATGTACCAAGACGATGGGAGTAAATTTGGTAAGCAGTAGTCATTTAGACAGGGAACTGGCTGGATTTCCTGGTGGACTGTGAGACTTAAGAGAATAGACTTAATCTGCTAGGATATTGGCAGAGCAATTGGGTGAATTAAAAGAAAGTTTGATTACTAAGTTGATAACACAGGACAGCTGAGGGAATATCTCAGGTTAAATTTTGGACAAATTAAGTTTAAGATACCTGTTTTATATCCAAGGTTGGTCATATGCATCTGGAGAGCAGGAAAGGCCGTGGATGAGGTAGTTACCAGGAAGTCGGAGGTTCAACCAATCGCCTCCGGTCTCGTGCCTGCCCCTCCCCCGCCCACTGTCATCACCAAGGAAACCAGACGCGATAACCTGCCACCAAAGCTGGATTCATGGCAGACGCTAAGAAAGCGGTTTTGGGGCCGTTGGTGGGGGCAGTGGACCAAGGTACCAGCTCAACGCGTTTTTTGGTTTTCAATCCCAAAACAGCTGAACTACTTGATCACCATCAAGTGGAAGTAAATCAGGAGTTGCCCAAAGAAGGATGGGTAGAAGAAGACCCAAAGGAAATCCTGCAGTCTGTGTACCACTGTATAGAGAAAACATGTGAGAAACTTGGACAGAAGAGCATCGAGATTTCCAACATAAAAGCTATTGGTGTCACCAATCAGCGAGAAACGACTATAGTCTGGGACAAGATAACTGGAGAACCTCTCTACAACGCGTTGGTGTGGCTTGACCTAAGGACGCAGTCCACTGTGGAGAACCTCAACAAAAGCATTTCAGAAGGCAATAACTTTGTCAAGACCAAGACAGGCCTCCCAATCAGCACTTACTTCAGTGCAGTGAAACTCTGCTGGCTCATTGACAATGTAATAAAAGTGAAAAAGGCTATCGAAGACGGCAGAGCTCTTTTTGGGACGGTCGACACATGGCTTATCTGGAATATGACTGGAGGCATCAATGGAGGTGTCCACTGTACCGATGTAACTAATGCAAGCAGGACCATGCTTTTCAATATCCATTCTTTGCAATGGGATGAAGAGCTCTGCAATTTTTTTAAAATTCCAATGAGCATCCTTCCCAGAATCCGGAGCTCTTCTGAGATCTATGGCCTAATGAAAACTGGGCCGTTGGAAGGTGTGCCAATATCTGGGTGTCTGGGGGACCAGTCTGCTGCTTTGGTGGGACAACTGTGCTTCCAGGACGGACAAGCCAAAAACACATACGGAACAGGCTGTTTCTTACTCTGCAACACAGGCCAAAAGTGTGTAGCTTCTGAACATGGTCTTCTGACCACAGTGGCTTACAAGCTTGGCAGAGAGGAACCTGTCTATTATGCACTGGAAGGGTCAATAGGTATAGCTGGTGCTGTTGTTAGCTGGCTAAAAAACAATATTAAAATTATTAAGGCATCAAGGGAAATTGAAGAATTAGCTGGAGAAGTAGGCACTTCTTATGGCTGCTACTTTGTTCCAGCTTTTTCAGGGCTATATGCACCTTACTGGGACCCCAGTGCAAGAGGGATCATCTGTGGACTCACTCAGTTCACCAATAAATGCCACATTGCGTTTGCTGCGTTAGAAGCTGTTTGTTTCCAAACCAAAGAGATTTTAGAGGCCATGAATACTGATTGTGGAACGCCCATGAAACATTTGCAGGTAGATGGAGGAATGACCGAGAACAAAATCCTTATGCAGCTGCAAGCGGACATTCTGTGCATTCCAGTGATGAGACCTGCCATGCCGGAAACAACTGCCCTGGGAGCCGCCATGGCAGCAGGGGCGGCAGAAGGGGTTAGCGTGTGGAGCCTGGACCCCAAGGACTTGTCAGTCGTCCAGATGCAGAAGTTTGAACCCAAGATCAACATTGAGGAAAGTGAAGTTCGTTATGCCACATGGAAGAAAGCTGTGATGAAGTCAATGGGCTGGGTTTTGACTCAGACTCCTGAAAGTGGTGATCCCAGTATGTTCAACAGTCTGACTCTGGGCTTTTATATAGTGAGTAGCATGATGATATTAATTGGAGCAAGGTACATCTAAGGGGGTCCCACAAATCATGCCACCTTGTGGATCCCCCAGTTGAGAGCTTTTTATCTAACAAAGAACCCAGCAGTTGTCTCAATGCAACGCCACTATTCAGACTCTGAATTTGTTTATGTGCCACTTGCATGTATCTCAAAGAAGACCCGAGATGTGAAATAAAGAATAGCAGCAGAAAAAGAAATGCTACAGCAATATTGATTTCTTTTTCTTATTCTTAACATTAACCATTTTCACTGGGGTGACTACCACTGAGTAGAATCCCTCCAGGGTTCTAACATCCTGCCCACTTCTTATTAATATCTTGTCCATTGTGATCTTAGACCACACTGAGGTGCGGATGGTCCAGGGTTTCTGTCTCTGCCTACACAGGCCTAATTATGGGTTTTACTAACCTACTAAAAGTGATTGACATTTTTGTTTATAATACAACCTCCTAAATCTTTTCTACCCATCAGAAGGCGTTTCCAAAGAGGTCTCATTTGATTATATATCCTATTGAGTTTTTATGATCTACTTAATTTTCTAAATTTTGTCTTTTTTTCTGTTTTTATTTTTATTTATTATTCGCTCATATATTACATCCCAACCACAATTTCTCCTTCCTCCTCTCCTTACAGTCCCTCCCCCGTCCATGTCCCCCCCCCCCATTCCTCTTCCTTTCCCTTCAGAAAGCCTCCCAGGAATATCAACCAAACATGGCATATCAAGTTGCAATAAGATTAGGCACCTCCCCTCATATTAAGGCTGGACAGGACAACCCAGTAAGAGAAAAGGAGTCCCAAAAGCAGGCAAAAGAGTCAGAGGCAGGCCTCTGACTACAAGAAGACCAAGCTACACAACTCTTAACTATACATAGGGGGCCTAGGTCAGTCCCATGTAGGCTCCCTGGTTCAGTCTCTGTGAGCCCACGTTAGTTGATTCTGTGGATTTTCTTGTGATGTCCTTAGTTCCTCTGACTCTTATAATCTTTCCTCCATCCCTTCAGCAGGATTCTCCAAGATCAGCCTAATGTTTGACTATGGGTCTTTGCATCTGTTTCCACCAGTTGCTAGATGAAGCTTCTCTGATGACTATTGGGCTAGGCACCAATCTGAGTATACCAGGATATTGTTAGGCATCATTGCATGGACCCTTTTTTTTTCCCCTACAGTCATGTTTGGTTATATCCTAGGTCTCTGGGCCATCCAGCCTCTGGGTCCTGATGCTCCAGGTAGTGTCAGGGGTGGGCTCACTCTTGTGACACGGGTCTGAGCCCGGACCAGTCACTGGTTGGCCACTCCCACAATCTCTGTGCCACCCCTTACCCCAGCATGTCCCATAGGCAGGACAAACCGTAGGTTGAAGGCTATGTGGCTGGTCTGGTGTCCCAATCCCCCCACTGGAAGTCGTACCTGGTCACAGGAGATGGTCAGTTCAGGCGACATATCCACAATTGCTAGGAGTCTTAGCAGGGATGATGATCCTTGTAGATTCCCAAGAGTTTCGCTTGCACCAGGTTTCTACCTGACCCTGAAATGCCCCCCTTTTCCAGTTGGCTATTTCAGTACTGTCTCCCTCACCCCGAATCTACCCATGAAATCCCTTCTATTTCCCCTTCCCAGGGAGATCCAAGTGTCCCCCTTGTTACTTAGCCTCTCTGTGTTTGTGAATTGTAACATGGTTATCCTTTACAGCTAATATCCACTTATAAGTGATTGCATACCATTTTGTCTTTCTGGGTCTGTGTACTCCATTTTTAATTGGGTTATTTGCTTTGTTGATGTCTAGTTTCTCAAGTTCTTTCTATATTTTGGAAATTAGCCCTCTTTCAGATGTGGAGTTGAACATATTGGCACAGGAGATAACTTTCTAAATAGAACACCAATAGCACAGGCACTAAGATCAACAATTAGTAAATGGGACCTCAGGAAACTGAAAAGCTTCTATAAGGCAAAGGACACTTTTGGACAAAATGTCAGCCTACAGATTGGAAAAGATTTTTTTATCAACTGGGTCTTCAGTTCAATCTCATTCATCTACCTGTCTGTTTTATGGCAATATCATGTGGCTTTTTTTTTTTTTTTTGGTTTTTTGAGACAGGGTTTCTCTGTGTAGCTTTGGAGCCTGTCCTGGAACTCACTCTGTAACCCAGGCTGACCTCAGACTCACAGAGATCCACCTGCCTCTACTACAATAGCTCTATAGTAGAGCTTGAGGTCAGGGATGGTGATACCTCCAGAAGTTCCTTTATTGTACAGGACTGTTTTAGTTATCTTGGATTTCTTTTTTGTTTGTTTTTCCATGTGAAGTTGGTATTCTGTCAAGATCTGTAAAGAATTGTATTGGAATTTTGATGGGGATTGCACTGAATTTGTAGATTGCTTATAGTAAGATGGCCATTTTTACTACATTCATCCTACCGATCCATGAGCATGGGAAATCTCATCTTCTGATGTCTTCTTCAATTTCTTTCTTCAAAGACTTGAAGTTCTTGTCATACAGGCCTTTCACTTGCTTGGTTAGAGTTATTCCCAAGATATTTTATATTATTTGTAGCTATTGTAAAGGGTATTATTTTTCTGATTTCTTTCTCAGCCCACTTATCATTTGTATATAGGAAGGCTACTGATTTTTTTTTTTTAGTTAATCTTTATCTAGCCACTTCACTGGAGACTGAAGGTGTTTATCAGCTGTAGGAGTTTCCTGGTAGAATTTTTAGGATCACCTACATATACTATCATATCATCTGCAAATGGCGATACTTTGACTTCTTCCTTGCTAATTTGTAGCCTCTTGATATCCTTTAGTTGTCTATTGCTCTAGCTGGAACTTCAAGTAATGTATTGAATAGATATGGAGAGAGTGGACAGCTTTGTCTTGTTCCTTATTTTAGTGGAATTGCTTTGACTTTCTCTCCATTTAATTTTGATGTTGGCTCTGGGCTTGCTGGATATTGCTTTTGTTATGTTTATGTGTGTTCCTTGTATTCCTGATCTCTCTAAGACTTTGGATTTTGTCAAAGGCTTTTTCAGCATCTAATGAGATGATCATGTAGGGTTTTTTTTTTCTTTCAGTTGGTTTATGTGGTAGATTACACTGATTCATTTTCATATGTTGAACCATCCCTGCATCTCTGGGATGAAGCCTCCATGATCATGGAGGATAATTTTGTTGATGTGTCCTAGGATTTAGTTTGCAAGTATTTTACTGAGCATTTTTACATCAATGTTCAGGAGTGAAATAGTCTGTAATTCTCTTTCTTTGATAATCTTTGTGTGGTTTGGGTATTAGGGTGACTGTGTATCATAAAATAAATTTGGCAGTGTTCTTTGTATTTCTATTTTGTGGAATAATTTGAGAAGTATTAGTATTGGCTGTTCTTTGAAAGTCTGGTAGAATTCTGCACTAAAACTGTCTGACTCTGGGCTTTTTTTTTTATTAGGAGACTTAATAACTGCTTCTATTTCCTTGGGGGTTATAGGTCTATTTAAATTGTTTATCTGATCTTGATTTAACTTTAGTAAGTGGTATCTATCAAGAAAATTGTCCATTTCTTTTAGATTTTTCCAATTTTGTAGAGTACAGGTTTTTAAAGTATGACCTAATAATTCTTTGAATTTCCTGGGTGTCTGTTGTTATGTCAACCTTTTCATTTATGATTTTGTTTATTTGGATATTCTCTCTCTGCCTTTCAGTTACTTTGGATAAGAATTTGCCTGTCTTGTTGATTTTCTCAAAGAACCAACTCTTTGTTTCATTGATTCTCTTTGTTTCTATTTTATTGATTTCAGCCCTGAGTTTGATTATTTCCTGCCATCTACACTTCTTGAGTGCGTTTGCTTCTTTTTGTTCTAGAGCTTTCAGAGGTGCTGTTAAGTTGCTAATATGAGATTTCTCTAAGTTCCTTATAAAGGCACTTAGTGCTGTGAACTTTCCTCCTAACTCTACTTTCATTGTGTCCCATAAGTTTGGGTATGTTGTGCAGTCATTTTCTTTGGATTCTAGGAAGTCTTTAATTTCTTTATTTCTGCCTTGACCTAGTGGTCCTTCAGTAGAGAATTGTTCAATTTCCATGAGTTTGTAGGTTTTTTGTTGTTTCTGTCATTGAAATCCAGCTTTAATCCATGGTGGTCTGATAGGATACAGGGGGTTATTTCAATTTTCTTGTATCTATTGAGATCTGCTTTGTGACTGAGTGTATGGTCAACTTTTTAGAAAATTCTGTGAGGTGCTGAGAAGGAGGTATATTCTTTTGTGTTTGGGTGAAATGTTCTGTAGATAGCTGTTAGGTCCATTTGAGTCATAAGGTCTGTTTAGCTACATTATTACTCTGTTTAGTTTTTGTCTGGATGGCCTGTCCATGGGTGAGAGTGGGGCACTGAAGTCTCCCACTATTAATGTGTGAGGCTCGTTGCATGATTTAAGCTTTAGTAATGTTTCTAAATGTGGGTAACTTTGTGTTTGGGGAATAGATATTCAGAATTGAGATGTCATCTTGGTGGATATTTCCTTTGGTAAGTATGAAATGTTCTTCATCATCTCCTTAATTTTGGTTGTAGTTCTGTTTTGTTAGGTATTAGAATGGCTGCACCAACTTTCTCCTTCGGTCCATTTGCTTAAAAAATCTTTTTCCAGCCTTTTACTCTGAGTTAATGTCTATCTTTGATGTTGAGATGTGTTTCTTGTATGCAGCAGAAAGATGGATCCTGTTTTCATATCCATTTTGTTAGCCTGTGTTTTTATTGGGGAATTGGGTCCACTGGTTTTGAGATATTAATGACCAATGATGTTATTTTCTGCTACTTTGGTGGTGGTGGTTGTGGTGCTGGTGGTGGTGGTGGTGGTGGCAATGAGTGTGTGGGCATGTGTGTGTTTTGCATGCAGGCTTCCCTTCTATTTTGTTGGTGTGAGATTATTTATTTCCTGTGTTTTCATGGGTGTAGTTAGCCTTCATGGAATGGAGTTTTCCTTCTAGTACCTTCTATAGAGCTGGATTTGCAGATAGACATTGATATGGTTATTGGAAGTTTTACTGGGTATAGTAGTCTGGGCTGGCATCTTTGGTCTCTTAGAGTATGCAAGACATTTGTCCAGCCCCTTCTGGCTTTTACAATCTCCATTGAGAAGTTGGGTGGAATTCTAGTAGGTATGCCTTTACATGTTACTTGGCCTTTTTCCCTTGCAGCTTTTCATATTCTTTCTTTGTTCTATATGTTTAGTATTGTGATTATTATGTAGCTGGGGGGCTTTATTTTCTGGTCCAATATTTTTAGTGTTTTGTTAGCTTCTTGTACCTTTATAGGCATGTCCTTCTTTAGGTTAAGAACATTTTCTTCTATGATTTTTATTAAAAATATTTTCTGGGTCTTTGAACTGGGATTCCTCTCCTTCTTCTATACATATTATTCTTAGATTTGGTCTTTTCACGGTGTCCCAGATTTCCTGGATGTTTTGTGTCAGGGTTTTTTTAGATTTAACATTTTCTTTGACCAACGTATCAATTTCTTCTATTGTATCTTCTATGTCTGAGATTCTCTCTTCCATCTCCTGTATTCTGTTAGTAATGCTTGCATATGTAGTCCCTGTTTGCTTAGCTAGATTTCCCATCTCTGGGATTCTCTAAGTGTGTGTTTTCTTTATTGCTTCTATTTCCACTTTCAGGTCTTGAACAGTTTTATTCATTTCCTTCATCTGTTTGTTTTTTTCTTGGCTCTCTTAGCTTTCATTAAAGGTTTTTATTCATTTCCTCCAATTGTTTGTTTTTGTTTTCCTGGATTTCCTTAAGGGATTTATTCATTTCCTCTTTAAGGGCCTCTATCATTTTCATAAAATTGGTTCTGAGGTCATTCTCTTGAGCTTCAGCTGTATTGCAATATCCAGGGTTTGCTGTAGTAGGATAGCTGGGCTCTGGTGGTGCCATATTGCCCTGGCTGTTGTTGATGGAGTTCTTATGCTGTCCTCCAGGCATTTGGGTTTGGGGCAATTATAGGTTTTAGTGCCAATTTCTGAGTTTATCTTTGTCCAGTAGGTTTCCATTTCTTTTCTACTCATCTGGCCTGAGTGGCCCATGATCCTGGTGACTGGTAAGTTCTTGGGTCCAATATGGTATCTCCACTGGGGTTTTGACAGCCTGTGTGACCTCTGGTGTTTTGGATGCTGGCATGACCTCTGGGGTTCCAGGTACCAGCATGGCTTCCAGTAGAGCAATGGGCTTCTTTTGGAGTTATGGGGCAGGATATGGAGATGAGGGGAAGGGTGCTGTTGGGAAGCTGGAGGGCTCTGAGGAAGCATTGGATATCTGTGGTGGGGTCTTCCCTGGAGTTTTGGGTCCTCTCTTTCTTTTCTTAGATATATGTTTTTCCTTATTTTACTCACATATGAGTTATGTTCATTTATATTTAATTTTTACTTTATTAAAAAGTAATAAAGTCTAGCTTTTTAATCATCTTCTGTGGTTTTGCATTTTCAAGTGAACTGATTACCTTTTCTTATCTTGCTCTCTTTATCTTTCCATTGGGAGTTTTTCAAATTTTAATTGACTGAATTTTAGCTTGAGGATATGACATTATGGTTCTGATTTGTAGAATTTGTTATGAGTTTATTTTTAGCTAAATAGTCTATTATTGCCAGTGAATCATATGTTTGAGAAAATTCTATTTGTTGTTGTTGTTGCAGATTCATGCCTACGTTTTCAAGTATTTTACTAGATCCACATATCCATGCCAGTTTTCTAATCACTTGCATTTCTGAGAGTGTTGTATTAAAATCTCCTAAACTACAATCCTATTCTGTTGTTCTGTCTCCTAAGTACATGTCCCAAAGTCTCACCAGGGTACCTCCCATGATTTTTCATATCTAGCTCAGAGATCTAGAGTGTGAGAGCTGGAAGTACCTGAAGATCCTAATTCTATATCTGTCGCATTACATTTTTGTAGATAAAGCCAGATCATCAGATTTGGCTAGACTCTCTCGGGGTAAGTACCTGTAATTAATAAGCAAAGCAGTGTCTTTATATATGACATAATTTTTAAGATGCACTTAATCTGATGAAATAAATTGTTAATTCCCTAGGGAAAGTCTTTGAATATATTCTGGGCATTTATTTTCTTCCATAAGATACAATTTTGTAAACAATCAAATGAGCAAATGACTTTGACAACCATACTTCTCTTTTCAAAAAAAAAAAAAAAAAAAAAAAAAAATTGATTTGAAAAGCCATTGAAAATGTCATCGCTTCAGAGACTTTTTCCAAAGCAAATTAAAATTAAAATATATTATAGTTCTCAGAATATTTTCATGTGCACTAAATAAATTTTGTAATAGCAATGATCAATGACAGAAGTAAATGGCTGCCATCCCCATTCTGATGGATGACTCTGATTGCCAAGGATCAGAAGAGACACGCTCACAAACTGACAACTCAAATGTGACTAAGCCACTGTTGAAATATGTATCTTATGACAGCAGCTTTCAACTTATTCACACTTCATGATTTCTCCAACCCAGAGCTATTGTCTGTGGGTGAATTCTCCCTGGGTTCCGGCTCACACATGCAGTGAACTTTTGGAAAGGCCGGAATCTTCAAAAATCGTCACTGAATCCACATCCATTGATTTATTACAAACATGCTTGATCTGTCCAGCTGTCCCACTCCTAGCAAGAGACTCTCCTACTTTCAGCAGCCCCTGGCTCCCCTGAGTTCTGAGGCCTGGAGAGGCTGGCCCAACAGGAACATAAGGTTGGAACACTGCTCCTTCCATTTCCTCTTGGCTAATTCCTGCAGATCAGTCATACACCTTCACTGAAGATTGTGGTTCCTTAGTCAAGTCTCTCAGTTCCAGTAACAGTGCCCTTTCCTTCCTTCTCAAGTCTAGGATGGAGTGAATCCCTATGCACTGTCCATTGCATTTTTCAACATGCTGCCCACACCTTTGTAAATATTCTCTTTTCTTAACCAGTGCTCAAACTATCCAATATGACTGTGTTAGCTGTCTGTTGCAAGGACCCTGACTGATAAAAAAAAAAGATTCTTAAAATGTGCAGCTTAAGTTTAAAAAGATGGGGTAAAAGTAAGTTTCCTAGCAAAGCCAAAAACTCTTCATACACAGGCATCTGATTAATGCTGTTTTGGAAGGCATTGACTCTTTTAATATATTCTTCATTTGGGGATTATGAATTTTCTGAATCCAAATCATAATCAGATCCAAACGAGTTCTAATGCTCTCTCTCTCTCTCTCTCTCTCTCTCTCTCTCTCTCTCTCTCTATATATATATATATATATATATATATATATATATATATATATATAATATGTATATAATACAGTTTAACAGTAACAAAAAAAATTAAGAAAGACAACCCTTTCTGTTTCCAAAGCTGAGAGAAAAGCCAATTATTAATCTACCATGTTGCTATAAAAACCTTTTTGCAACA
The DNA here is from genome assembly GCA_902168415.1 of Peromyscus melanophrys. NCBI lineage: Eukaryota > Metazoa > Chordata > Mammalia > Rodentia > Cricetidae > Peromyscus > Peromyscus melanophrys. The sequence goes on along the minus strand of CABHPR010139910.1, from coordinate 226 downwards.
CCACCCTGAGGAAGGCTTTGGCTGGCAACAGTAGACTCTCCTGATCTGCAGGCTCTGGCTAATTAGGGCAGGCTTGGGATACTGTGGAGGCTCACTGTCCAAAATCCAGTATAGGAAAGTGGAATGATGATTATGTTAGAAAAGTGATTTTAAACAGCTCATTTCCAGAAGTTTCTGTGCATGCTTGAGGACCATTTGAACACACCACACTCTCCAAAGCCCCCCC
>CABHPR010139909.1:0-41843 GCA_902168415.1 Peromyscus melanophrys | reverse complement strand
TCTTTCCCTACACGACGCATTTCCGATCTCACATTTCTCTATATTTCCGTCTTTGCTGCACACTATCTAATTATGTTTCTTCAGACCCCAGTGCTCAGGAATGCAAGAGTCATTAGAACCGACTTAGCTAATGGCTTAGGTTCACCTGTGACTTTTCACAGAAGTAGTAGTTTAAATAAAAAGAAATAAACATATCAAAACTGACTGACCTGATGAGCCTGACCCTTCCATCCCTGATGGATGTTCGCAGTGAACCTGGGACAAATCAGTAGAACCATAAAGAACTGCAGCTCACACACAGATCACAGCTTCAGTAATTAGGCTAATCAATAGAGATTCACAATGTTCAGCCTCGAGCAAAGTAGGAAAAGAAGGCAGGGGGACCCATTTCATTCTTAGTAGACGACAAAAAAAGAAAAAAAAAAAAAAGACCATGCAAGAAGTTACAGCGGCGATACTTTTGACTTCTGATTTTGCTGCACACTATCTAATTATGCAAGTTACCCCACCCCACTGTGGATCTTCTAAATGATGGAAAACATTTCATGCAGTGGCTGGAGCCATCAGTCAGGCCTCAGTGGTCATTGAGCACTGACAGGGTAAGGCCCCACTGCATGAGGCTGCGGGATTCGTTTTAGTTTCTTTAAAAGTAATGTTGTGGTAGTGTCAATCAGACGTTATCAGGAGGAAAAGGAAAGAAGCCACTGATGCATAAATTTACCTAGCCTGAAATCCTTTCTTTTCAGGAAAAAAATAGTTGAGCTTTGTGGCTCATTTGCATTGGTGGTTTACTTTTGTACAATACATTTCATTTTAGCATATGTATGCATGGGGAAATATTGAGAAAGAGGTGAGTGAAATCAAAACTCCTCATAACTGTGCAAGGCATGGAATGTAATCACCTTTACCTTCACAGAAAACTAAGAATTGACAATTTTTCTGTCAGCATGCATGTCTGAGGTATACATATACTTCAAATGATTTTTCTGTAAGCTCCTTTAAAAAGATATTCAAATAGTTTGATGCTTCCTAAGACAGCAGAAACTGCCTATCAGGAAGTTTCTGGTTCACTTTCAAAATGCTGAGATGTTTTGCTATTCAAAAATATTGGTCTAATACAGTTTGTTCAATAAATGTTTGTAAAGTGTCAAAGCAAGCAGATGGTTTTGGTCAAGCGCTTCTAGAAGCCATCTGATCACTCTCCTGAATGGACTAACTAACCCACTCCACTTCTAATTGAACAAAAGGCGGGGACTCTGTTCCCTGTGTCCCAGTGGCTTTCTTACTTTTCAAGGGTTTTCTTCTCCCAGGAAACAAAGTTGTGTGCTATCAGTTAACGACCTCCTCAGGCTCGTCTTTTTGCCTCCAACACTGCCTTTTTCCTTTACTGATATTAAAATCAAAATCCATTTTAATTCTGCTATGGAAAGGTTTCTTTCTGAGCCATTACTCATACTCATTTCAGACTCCAGAACATAATCATCATGTTTCCTATCATAGCTATGCTGTGGTTCAGAGTTCTCCAGTCGTCTGGGGTGGCAATTATAATTACAGGAATATGGACACAGAAATATTGCTGGCCTTGGGACTCATCTCCTTCATTTTCCTTGTCTCTTCATTGTCATTCTGTCTAGGTTCTTTATCAAAGAGGGTCCCCATGGAATGTGGCCCATTACTCACAGACATACGCTATAAGCATGGTCTAACTTGCTCTCATGTACCCTGCTCATCAGCACCCTCCGCCACTACTCCCTGAACCAGAGAGTTGGAATAACATGGTGGAAAAACATTTGGTTACTGGGGCTCGTTATTCCTTCCTCTCTTCCTTCCTACTATCCAGACTCTCCACATTATTCAAAGTTAAGCTGGAACCGTAAATTCACTGTGAAATAATTTCCTGTGACACACAGACTTCGGCACTAATACATGTCGTAGTTATTGTTCAACCAACACTCCATAGGTTGTGCATTGTACTGTGCTACTAGGACCAGCTGTTTAATTTGGAAAGCCCAGTCAAGACGAAAATTGAGGAACTCCGATTTGAAGTTTGTTAGCCTATCAAGATGGTAACAGCTGAGCATTAGACCTTCGCAGACATCCCACTGAGACTGCTCCAATAGCAAACATATCTGTCTAGTGCCAACTCATTTTTCTCTACTATGTCCTTATTAGATATCTCAAATACATAACTTGTAGTAGATGTAGGTTTGCTGTGGGATGGTCTGTATGTCAAATGCTCTGATTGGTCAATAAATAAAACACTGACTGACCAGTGGCCAGGCAGGAAGTATAGGTGGGACTAACAGAGAGGAGAATTGAGAAAACAGGAAGGTGGGAGGAGACACTGCCAGCCACCATGACAAGCAGCATGTGAAGAGGCCGGTAAGCCATGAGCCATGTGGCAAGGCATAGATTTATAGAAATGGATTAATTTAAGCTATAAGAACAGTTAGTAAGAAGCCTGCCACGGCCAAACAGTTTAAGCAATATAAGTCTGTGTGTTTACTTGGTTGGGTCTGAGCGGCTGTGGGACTGGCGGGTGAGAGAGATTTGTCCTGACTGTGGGCCAGGCAGGAAAACTCTAGCTACATAGGTTCTTACTCTGGAGCATAAGTACTGTGGAGAAAACATCAGATATTTATTTTACCACTGTAGTAACAACTACTACTACATAATGTAATAACTATGTAATAACTCAATTATTATATAATTGTATCATGCTTTGTCATTAGAATTGTCACAAATCAAATTTAGAAAAGGTTCCTGTTTGGGAGAAAATTTTATAACAGGAATTTCTACCTTGTCCCTAAAAGAATAAAAATTCTGCAAGCCATATACCTAGTGCATGGCTATGAACTTGTTTTATTTTTTATGAGTCTCCATCATAACACAGTGAGCCTTTCAAGGGGAATTATTCTGTATTTCTTGCTACACTACTACTAGTCAAAGCACAACACACTTACTGGACCAGTGCATCAGCTTCTGGAGAGACAGATAAAATACAAAGTGACGAGAGGAAGAACCAGTGGGTGGGAAGGGAAATCAAGACAAGCAGGTTCCACAGACCAGTATCTTCAGAAGCTTCCAAAGCCAAGGGGGACCTAAAGTATCATCCTTCTGTTGCCCTGTGTCCTAACTTGAGCACTTGCATGGAGGAGATTGGATGCAGATAGAGGCTGATTTGCAAAGCAAAGCAGATATTCTTATTGGATGCTGTGCAAGGCATAACATAGTAGACACAATACAGCATCAGTCTTAGAACTAATATAAAAAAAATGGGGAGACTTTCCTCCGGAGAGATGGACTGTTCATCTTCATTCAGCCTTTCAAAATGCTTCACTCTCAGGGTGACAGTGCTAAGTATGGCCTATAAATCCATCTCTGGCTTGCCTTGCAACAGTTATAGTATACTGTAGATTTCATTGCCCTGAGCAGTGGGTGCTCTAGACTAACCCTTGCTAAAACTATTACTGTAGATTTTTTAGTTCCTCCAACGAAAATGTCACCTTTGAAGTGTTTTTCCTGCCAAATTCAAACTGCATTAATCTTGCTTCCGTAGGTATTTGAAGTTTGGGCTTCCCCGAGTTGAAATCATTTCTCATGATACTAAAATAAAAAAAATCAAGCTATATAACTTCGATGCATCAGTAGCAGTTGGAAACTGACTAAAAATAGCCTTAAACATCACTTTTAAGTGCGAAAATGGCAATTGAGGGAGGAAAACCAAGGGAGATAGAGATTTCCTTCCACAACTGCGATGATACAGGAATGTCTAAGGATTCATATGATTCCTGAAAAAGTTATTGTCTCACACTTTCTTCAGATGTTGCTAAATTATCAGCTGATTTTACTTCGAGAGTGCTTTGTAAAAAGTTCCTTTTAGTATAATGACTTAGAAAATGTTTCATTGTAAAGAAATTTGCATAAAACTCATTTTAGATTTCCTTCTACAATCAGACACAGGGACCCATCTGGGCATTGTCTGGATGACAGAGGCACAAACTCCTTCTGATTTGAAAGGCAGAAGTTGAGTTGATTTTTTTTCCCCTCTATTTGGGTTCCAAGATGACCACATACTTATCAAGCTTTATAATGACTTTTTTTTTTTTTTATACTTCCAGGTATTCTAAAAGTTACCTTTTTTTTCTTTAAGAAGCATTTGTGTAATTATTTATCAAAAATGAGATACGGTAGAATTTCTGTTCAGAATGCCATGAGAAATTGGAGGTAATCATGAACATTCAAATGCAAGCTGCTCTTCTCAGGACACCAGACAATGAAATGCTAGATAAAGAGAGTGTTCTGAAAGTACCAGCAGATTGCTTTATTTTCACAATGGGTGTAGAAACAAAACAACCATTTTCATGTGCACTGGGGGGAAACTGACTAGCAAGTCTATGCAGCTCTTCCGAAGTCTGAACATTGGAGTTCAGTATACAGTAATTCACTTCAGACACTTACCTAAGCTCAAATAATAAAAAACATGAAAGGTGAAGTGAAATTAAAATGAAATATGAATTTGAAATAAAATATAAAATAAATTGTATGTAAAAGGATATAAAATGAAACATAACAAGATATAAATTATTAGGCAATTCATCCAAATAGCTGTTCACAACATAATAGAAAATGTCTATGTTAATTAATGAATTGGTTAATTAAGAAGAGGCAATGACGCATTAGAATTTTCTGTTCGTAAACAGGTTGGACAAGTTATTCTAACTCCCAGTTCTTCAATAACTATGTTTAACAGGGTCCAGTCTGGTAAATATTTCTTTTTTAACTTAACACACCTATTAGAAATACTGATATAAATAAATCCATATATCAAGTGCCAGAAGGGAATTCTGGCTGGGTTTGTCTTTCCCTGTACTGAGAAAAATAGCTACAGTTATCTCTAGATACATGAGCACCACACAAAGTACTTTACTTTCTACCAATCTCCTGGGTGAGTGCATGGGTTTTCTTGCTAATGGACACGAATATGTATATGGCAAATATCTGACTGTCAAAACAATGTATAGTTATTCTAACCCCTAATGGAGATCAGTGTTGCTTTGAAACTTCAGCAGAAGCTGAAAGACTGTTTGGATCACTGGTCTTTATGGAAGGCTATTAACAGCCATGATAAGCTATGGTACCCAGGCATTTGACTACAGGATTCTCCTTGCAAGTCTACATTTTAATCATTCTCACTTTTGTGTGAGAGGGATTTGAAGCTAAACATCTTGGATGAGACAAATTCTCTAGTCATACTATAGTTTGTTTACTTCAAAGAGAAATGATATTATTATAAATAAAGTTTAGTATCTTGTTTCTGCAATGTCTGGTAGAAATTCTTATGGAATATTTTATAGACCCGAAATCCATTTATAGTAATGGACTCATGGAAACTTGCAGACCCTCAAACAATATGAAAATTTTCTTCATGTTCACTTCCAGAACTTAAAACCAGTCAAATTGATGAGATGTACAATATATTAAAAGTTCTATTTGGAGGTTAATTCTGGAATGTAGCTTGCAGTTAAAAGCCACTGTCTCTTTCTTGTTCATGTATACATATATATTCATTTTTCATATTTTCCTTACTATTTTTTTTTTACCAAAGAAAGTGAAACATCCATTTTCTGAGCTTTCTGCTATAAATGGATATTCCCAATTATGATGCTGAATTTTACAAACCCACATATTTCCATATTGGTCAGATTCATGGTTCATTCAATCTACTTAGAGACTTTTCTCCCTGTTATGTGAAGCCCTATTCTTTTTTTTTTTGGTTTTTCGAGACAGGGTTTCTCTGTGTAGCTTTGAGCCTTTCCTGGAGCTCACTTGGTAGCCCAGGCTGGCCTCGAACTCACAGAGATCCGCCTGCCTCTGCCTCCCGAGTGCTGGGATTAAAGGCGTGTGCCACCAACGCCTAGCGCCCTATTATTGACCTGGCATTAATTACCTATCTTTTTTTTTCCTCTTGGACCTTTGCCACATTTCTCTTTTTTTTTTTTTTTTTTTTTTTTTTTTTTTTTTTTTTTTAGTTAAAAAGAAAGTAGGATAGGTGGTAAAGAAAAATAATATCAATAAAAGGAACAGAGAAAAAGGGAAAGGAAGGGACTAAGTTTGTAAGGAAAAAGAAAAGAACAGTGAGAAAACAATATGAAAAAGAAAATAATCAAGAATTGGTGCAAGTGTGGGGAAAATTTGCTGTAATCAATTACACTCTGTTTATATTATAGAAATGCATCCTGCTACCACTTTCTAAACGGAATTTTAAAGAATCAAAAAACAAAGGCAACTAACATCTTGTCTAAAGAACATTATGTAGTGAAGAGCATTAGGACAGTGTTTGCAAGAATCCTGCAAAATGTGTCTAGCTCTATTGAATGTGTATTTATGTATGTATGATATATGTATATATGTATATGTATACACTATATATTTATATATGATGTGTGCATGTTTGTGTATGTGTGCATTGTGTATATCTTTATATGCACAAATATATGTATGTGTATATATGTTGAAACTATCACTAAAGTGACAATACAAGGTAGGGCTTTGAGCCAGTGGTTACGTCTGGACAGGACAGCTCCCCGGCCTTGTAAGATAGATTAAAGACAGCATCCTAGGCTGTTCCCCGTACATATCTTTCCACCATCTTAGAACACAGCCTTCATTACTGCTAGAGGACATGGAACTCACCTTTAGATGAAGCTGCCTCCACCTAATCTTAAACTTGTCCCTACAACTGTGAGATAAATTCCTGTTACATATGTAGTACCCCAATCTTAGGCATTTTATCCTGGAGTCACAAATGGACCAAGACAAGCTGTTGTGTTTTTGTTTTGTGTTTTTGTCCTCCTAGGTAAGCACTATTGTCCATTCTTACAGTGTTTATCCCAGAAGCAGACAGTCTTTGCAATCTTAATGTATTTCAGGGCTTTCTAATTTGTTTTCCACTTCTTACACCCCTTTGCCTAATAAAACCTTGCATGACTTGGAATATATAGAATTATAAGATAGATACCCAAATTGAGAACTTTCTAATGATAAGCCATGAAGAGATTATAAAACAATTGCTATACATATAATTTTATCATTTACTAATGATGAGAGCAAATGTTCATGCTAACGGGATAGATGTGACTATTTTTACATGGAACATTAAATGTGGGCAGGTTATTTGATGCTGCAGAACACAGAGATTCCTCAACAGTTTCCAGGGTTGATAGATATTTTTTATAATCAAAATTGAAATCACTGCTTCATAATATATGTAGTACAAAATGAAAGAAATATTTTGGGGCCATTTCAAAATTGCTGGACATTCTGTCATAATCCTAAGTCAAAATTTAATGATTTTTTTAAAAAAAAAATGAAACTCAAGTCGGCAACTCAAACAGCAATCTTTAAGATCAAATACTCTAATACAATATAATCCAAACAGTTGCTAATTTAATCCATGCTGGGGAAGGATGTTAGGAATATATTAAAGCTGAGTAAAGCATTGGGACTTACTCATTTAGAAAACTTTGTGCAGTAGAAAACTGCAGTCCATGACATACGGTGGTCTTGAATGTGAGCCAAGGTGTGGTGGTGTTCATTGACAGCTCATGATGTGAGAGCAAGGGCATTGTAGAGTGGGGGTGGGGGTGTTCAGAATGAAGGCTGCAGTTAAGCCTGTGATGTGACACATTGAGTGCTGCCATAGACATCTCAGATCCATTACATATTTGATTTTGAATGAATTTGGGGTTGTGCATTTTCCAGAATCCTTTACATTTGGCAATTTCTTGCTGCTTCCGTATTCAGTTATGTGACCCTATAGGGGTCAAAATACATAGTTTAAGAAGCTGGGGTATATTATAAAGACGGTGTTTCTTAATCTCTGAGGTTTGGGAGGTCCTCATTAGAAACTAAAGATGATATTGTTTTTGGTGCGGTTATGTTTCAAAGGAAATGGTAAACCTGATTAAGATACTGTCTCTCTCCCTCTCTCTCTCCTTCCCTCCCCCTCTCTCTCTACCATTACATGCCTCCCTCCCTCTTCCTCCTCTCTCTCTCTCCTTTTCTCTCTTCCCTCTCTCTCTCTCCCTCCCTCCCTGCCTCCCTCCCTTCCTCTTTCTCTTTTGAAGCAGGTCTCTTGTTGCCCAGGCTAGTTTGGGACTCTATGTAGCCAAGGATGACCTTGAACTCTGGATCCTCTGGTATCTACTTCTTGCATGCTCTGTTGTGGTGCTGGCAATTGAACTCATGGCTTCATTTATGTCAGACAAGTACTGTGCCAAGTGAACTTTCTCTTCCTATGCTACTGAGCCTGCACTGTCTCTTTAAAACGGGCAGGCAGAGCCAGGCGGATCTCTGTGAGTTCGAGGCCAGCCTGGGCTACCAAGTGAGTTCCAGGAAAGGCGCAAAGCTACACAGAGAAACCCTGTCTAAAATATTTAAAAGTATCTTTGTTGGAAACCTTTTTCTCCCCTAATCGATAGATATTATATGTTGGTATTCTGAACTGTGCTATGATTCAATGCAAGAAAAATTTCATTTTAATGCTAGCATCCACCAGAGCTTTGTCCTGCTGCAATTTTTTCGGAGAGCTTTGTTGGTTTCTTCCTAGCTTTGCCAGAGACATCTTTGGTAACCTTTTTCTCTTGTCAATTAGAAAAACCAATGTTTTTTTTTTTTTTTTTTTAATTCTCCACATACTGCTAAACTTTTTAAGTGAAAACACGTTAGGGTCATCAGTATCTGGAGAGATGTAAAGGCTCTAAAATCCAAGAAGAGATAATCATGTTTTTTGGCTTCTGTCAAATTTTCTATTAGCCAACCAGAGATTTCAATATACCACTAACTCCCCAAAAGAACAGTTCAGGTCCTCAGATTCACAGTTATTAAACATACTTGATTAAGCATAATTCAAGTGTATATGACCAATATAACGTTTCATCCATGTGGTCCATTTGCTAATAAATTCAGTGTAGTATTAAAATGCAGTTCTAGAAATCTATTTTTAGCAAAAGTATGTTGAAGATACACAAGCCACAGTGATGCTTCTTAATGACCCTGTTTCTCTGTCCCTCCTTGATCTCTGTAGTGTTCCTTCAATGCCACAAGAAACCAAATTCACAGCAATTGCTTGACATCTCATCATCCATTTATTCCCCCCTCATAATGTGGCGAGTGCTTCCTTAAATGAGAGAGAAGAAACTGCAGAGGTAAATACATAGTCCTCTTCAGAAAATGCAAGACGACAACCTAGGAGATCCTGCACTGGCATGTGGGTCTCATCATCATACAAATCATTGCTAATTATGGTTTAATGTAGTCAATAGCAGCAGAAGGAAATAATACTAGGTAAGTGTACAATGGACAAAGGTGATGTTTCACACTATAATATTGGGTTTTCATCTTCCCTTCCAAAATTTTTCTTCAAAATGTTGATTTTTCAAACAGTAACTGTAACTTGTCCCCCCCCCTTTGATATAATAGGTATGGATATTAAGCAAATCTTCCTCACAATGTTCTTCAAATTTTTTCATTATTTTATTTGATTGGCATACAGACTATTTATATTTTCTTAAAAATCTCACCTGATCTAGTATGTCTTAGCACCATACATTAATCTTATTTATGTGTTCACTTGGGGAGCTTCCAATATAAGTATATCAAATTATCATGAAAAAAGTGTGTGCAAATGTGTTAATGTATTGAATTAATTTTAAGTAAAAGAATCTGTCTTTTCCTTAAAAAAAAAAAAAAAACCACTATGCTGATTTTAGTTCCCAAGTATATATTATACGTCATCATCAAGAAAACGAGGTTATATTTTCTATATAATCACATAAGTTTTCTTCTATATCTGATAAGAAGAGAAAATCTTAATATAGACATTATAAAACAAAATATAACTGTTATAAAAAAAATCTAGTGAGGGAGATGGAGAGATGGCTCAGTGGCTGAGTATATATTGTTGTTACAGAAGACCTGAGTTTGGTTCCTAGTGCCCATGTCTCACAGCTGCCTATAACTTCAGTATCACAGAAATCAACAGTCTTGACTCTGTGGACACCTGCACGGAGGAGCATATACCCACACAGAGCCACGCACGTATACAAATAGTTATATTTAGAGAGGTATCTAATGATGTCAGAACTTGGATAAAACATTGGAAAATTACTTGTTTTATATATGATTTCAGTCTATTCATTTACTGGTTGTATTAAAAACTTACTATCTTGCAGCTGGAAAGAAATTCAAATATAAATGAATATATCAGATTAACTGAGATAGAAATGATCATATAAATATCTACATCTACATTTCAAAGGGAAACAAAGATCATTACACAAAGGCAACAATTTACTCTTCCTGTCTATTACTTTTTGAATCTCTCATTGGACATAGCAGACAATAGTAATGCAAGGAATTATAAGGAAGTAAAGTCCAGAGGGTAGGCTGTTCTTCCCCACAAGAAGTAGTAGTAGGCTTTCAAAACACCCATTGATAGTAGCCATAATTCCCATTGATATTAGCCATAACTTCTCAATCACCTAACATTTTCATTGAGTTTTCAATTGAGATTTGTCAAACATGCAGAGTTCCTAATAGATTTCTGCAGTTATCACACTGAATGATACGTAGCAAGCAAGAAATGAAGGAAGAATAGATCATGGGTGATATGTGAGTTTAAGTGCCTTTTTACATAGAACTTACTCATTTTAGAAGTAACCCTAAATTACATTGATTTTACATTATGGAAAGACATTTTAATAACTAACTCTCCTACTACAAAAGTAGTTTGAGATGGGTGGTGGTGGCACACGCCTTTAATCCCAGCACTCGGGATCTCTGTGAGTTCGAGGCCAGCCTGGTCTCCAAAGCGAGATCCAGGAAAGGCGCAAAGCTACACAGAGAAACCCTGTCTCAGAAAAAAAAAAAGTAGTTTGAAAGAGGAAAAAAGACACTGATATCAGTCAAAAGAAAAAGACCTGTATGGTGTCCCCATGGTTCTGCAGGTGGTGATGGTATTCTTGGTCATGACAGCATGGGTGGACTGAAAGAAGGTCAGGTCTAAATACTGTGCTTGAATTATTCTGTATAAAACACACAAATAGTTCCACAAAAACACATTCTTTCCCCAAACCGGATAATAAATTAATGCTTTTTACTATGTGCAGTTTGGGACTACATGGTTTATATTATCCTTGATTCTCTCCATCTCTGTATGTAAAAAATGAGCATGAACCAAGTATCGAGTTTGAAATCCTGTGGACAAGGCTGCATTTGTAAGGTGCCTGTGGCTTGTTTTGCAGTCTGTGGAAGTTCAATTAATATTAATGAATGAATATTTGTTGATTCTCTTCTATGGATATTTTGTTAGTGAAGTGGTTACTTGGCATGGTGATTTCTTTTCCAACTTTTGATATTTAAATACAGTATACAACCTGGTTTATGTTTGTAGAGTGAAATGTGCTTAAGAATGCCCAAATTTGATGAGGTACTGAATATTTCTAAGTTTCTTTTGCATATATAGTTTTTCTTCATTAATTTCCTATAAAAATACAAATAAAACAACTAGAAATTGTATGCAATGCACTGTCCTGGAGTTCCCATATCTTAACAAAATATATGTATGAAGTAAACTTTCTTTTATATGGCAACAGCTTCCCATGGGAAGATTCACCAATATTTGCAAGGCAAGGTCACTTTTAATGTCACAGAAGATGGAAGAAAAAAATGAGGGGGGGAATATATCTTCACTGATTCTGCCAAACAGAGAGAAGACATTGATGATACAAGAGGGATCAGTTGTCATGGCCCCTTATTCCCAGTTCTGACCTATAAACAGTAAAAGAGAGGAAACATTTTTCTCCTATGATATGTACAAAATACAATACAAAATATTAAAATATGGATATCCTTCAAGAGAGCCACGCGGTGGTTAACATTTGCTTTGAAAACAGCTTTCTGAAACAGACACACAATAGGCAGAATTCCAAAGGAGCCTTAGATTCGGAACATAACTTCTGTAAAATTAATTAATCACTTTGAGGATTTAACGGGAGGAAATGGCCATAAACATCTTATATTCTCAGCTGGTGGTGGGAAGTCGATAGAAATGACAATTTTGTTTAAAAATTGAAAGAGAAGGGAAGAAACAGAGATTGCGAATAAAGATATATATATGTTTGAGCCAAGCAGAAAGAAGCTTTTATATCTACATGTGGCCTACAGAGAAGTAGAAGGAGGAAAAGGTGAAAGATTAATGAGGAGAATATTTTTTTTGCATTTTCTATCATCTATGTGAATTATTACCTAGATGCTTGATATGTCCTAAAAGAAAAACTGTGATGAATAAATAAACAGCCCTCGAAATCTTCAATAGGGTGTTTTACCTTGCAGGGAATATTATCATTGGCTTTTGATACAATTTCTGCTGCAGGGAAAGACTTTCAAAGCTCAGAATGCTGAAGCATTGCCAGGCGCTCAAAGACCCCCTGCCAAGCGCGTCAAACTAAGAAATCTCTCTGAACTTGTCGAATTAAAAGTCATCTCCCTTTCTCGGCAAGCCCTGCATGAGCTGGGAAGCTCTGTCCTCATTTTTTAGGCCCCTCCATGATAAACAAATGGAGCCCAGAGCGTCTTTACTCTTTACAGCCATGCAATTAAAATTCTTTTAAAAAATGTAATTGAAGGCAATGAATTTCAAAAGGAACGTCTAGTTAACTCTGAGACTAAACAGTTGGAGTGGGCCACATCCAATTGTGTCGCAGAGGTGAAAACAAACCAGCTTGTTAAGAAGCAGAGAAGTGTCCTTTCTTTTGTTGTTTTTGTTTTTATTATTTTGGTTGTACATCAAGAGGTTGTTCTAAACTTAAACATCTCAGCAGGACTCATGGTTTCTGGAATGTCATAAGACTTAATTACTCCAACTGCAAAGAGAAGTACACTATTAAAATATGAACAAAGCCATGTGAGATCCCTGCTTGGTGCAAATCATTATTTATCTATCCCGCACGCAAATTAAAGAAGTCTAATTTGTGTTTGCATTTTTACTCAGCATACTCCACATTTTGCATCTGCCCCCCACCATTGTTGTGCATTCACAGTACCAGTGATTTCCTACAAGGTCCTCACAATTTGAAGATCCCCTTGGTACCGAACTATTGAGGCTATAAACAAATAAGAAATGAAGAGGTTCAAAGTCTCTTTGTTAATTAGGAAAAATAAAAATAAAAATAAAGAGGAAAGCGATTTACATGCTTTTTGAAAACAAGCAAACAAACAAAGCAGGGTTGAATTATCAGTTCCATGTGTCAAAGATGAAAAGGTAGGTTTTAGATAAGTAGATCTTTGTACAGTTATTCTTTGAGAACAACTTTATAGATGCCATGTTCAATATCCTTGTAAGAGAAGGTGTATATTAATGTTAATAATTCTTCTCTAGTGTCTAGAATACAATATTTGGTGACAGATATGAAAAAAAAAGTTGTTGAACTTTTTTCTTTTTTGGCATGCACCTATTGAATCAGTGGTAAAAATGTGTATATCCAGAAGTGGTTTTTAAAGGGCGCTTCGTTTATGGGATGCTTTCTGCTTTCTACACACATTTCTGGTGATGACCTCCCATCCAAGCCTGGGTCTTTGGTAGTGTGTTGTTATCAGTAATGAAAATATGACGTTGATGTGACTGAGCACATGGGATGAGTCATTTTATTCAGTTATTCTGAGCACAAAGTTATGATTTCAGTGGAATGTATTCAAACATAGAAATTGAGACAGGTATAGGAGTGTTAAAAAGGAGGCAAGAAAAAAATGAATATACAGTGTCGAGTCCCCAGAGGCCACTTTAAGTTTTTGCAGAGAGAAACATGAGGACGAAGATAAAGGCATTTTGGTTTTGTTCTGTTTTTGTTCAGTTTCTATTTGCTTAAGAAGGAAACATGATGGCAAGAGCTTACAGAAAAACTGTTTGAGAAATGCAGATCATGGGTTTGGGGAGAAGGGCATGAAAGCAAGAGAACTTTCTCTGCAAGCATGAGGAACTGTGTTCAAATCCCCAGCCTTCCCTTAGAAGGCGCGCATAACCATGTATACCTGTAACCCCAGAATTGTCAGAGAACAAAGGCAAGAAGCTCTCTGTTGCTTGCTAGCTGCTAATCTAATGCCAGTCTCAGTGAGATGTCCAGTCTTGAGGGAATAAGTCAGTAATGATGGTGTAGGACATCCTATGTCTTCCTCCGGCCTCTGTGTGTGAGAAGGGGCTCTCCCCCGCAACACACACACACACACACACACACACACACACACACACACACACACACACACACACGGGGGGGGGGGATGGGGCAGGCAGGGAGGCAGACAATGAGGAATTTGCATTCATTTGGAGTTATTTAGCAAAGAGAAGATAAATGATAGAGATGAGAATGTCCAACAGGATTCTTTTTTTGGTTTTTGGAAGTACTAGAGATGAACTCAGATCTTCATGCACAGCGGGCAAATACTCTGCTACTGTGCTCTACTTGCAGATCCTGGCTTTCGTTTTCTAAAATGTGTTTAAAATGGGAAGAAGAGACCTTCAAGGACCATGGTGGGGAGGGGGGTTGTGAATTCAGGGACTCAAAACTTTGAAAAGAGAAATGTGTCTTTTGGTCGATATCTTAAACTTACTATGAAAATAGCCCATTGAGCCAAGAAACAAACAAACAAAGAAAAACAAACAAAACAAAACGCTGATGTTAGCGCTTCAGTAATGACTCATGTACAATAAAAATAAATTTAACTGTACTGAAAAATACTTGTATTTTGAAACTTAAAGTCAATTGCTGGATTATGCCACAGAAATTATTAGATATGTACAAGGAAATTTCTTAATATAAATATGGATAGAGAGATATATAGAGAGAGAGATAGATAGATAGATAGATAGATAGATAGATAGATAGATAGATATCATAGAAATAGATATCATTCAAGGTCATTGCCAGTAGTGATTTGAATATTCTATTAGCACTACATAAATTCTTTAAAAATTCTTTAAATAAACTTTCTGTTATTGCATCTCAGTTTATTCATTTATTTTAATTTATGTGTGTGAGTTTTTGTTTATCTGCATGTATGCACACCACTTGTTTGTCTGATGCTCATAAAGGTCAGAAGAGGGTGTCAGATACCCTAGAATTGGAGTTACACATTATGAGCTGCCATGTGGACACTGGGAACTGAACCCAAATCCTCTGCAAGAACAGGAAATGCTCTTAATGACTTAGTTATTCCCTCCAATTCCCCATTTTCATTTTGTTTTGCCTCTATGTTGTGGAAGTACACACTGAAAGCATTCTTTTTTTTATTTCATTTGAAGAATCAAAACATGTCCCAAAACAAAATGGACCTGCTTTTCTCCTTGTGAGAATCAAGCAGAAAATACACATGTACATATCTGTTTCAAGGAGGATTGCAATCTTTTCAGAAATCTTTGCAGACACATCAGCCATTTAACCCGCTTCAGAAGGCTTCCCCAGTAGCTCTTCTGCAGACATGTGCGGTCTTCAATCAGAACAAAGCAGGATCTAATTTTCTGATATTGCAGAAAATGTAAGTGCAGCCCTCTAGGTTAAATTATGTGAAAATCCTTTCTTTGAAAAAAGGATTTGGGGAGAAGCAAGCGGAATTGAGACCTACCTGCCCTTCTGAGCTATGGCTGCAGAACCCAGAGAACCTTATACAGTTGTTTCACTTTATTTTTTATCTTATGTACTCCTTTCTTTCTTTCTTTTTTTTTTTCAACAAAAGTACACCACTTTATTTAGGTCTTTATCTAAAAGTGTTAAAAACATGCTGTTCTGAAATTCAGAGGCCTTTCTCTTTTCAGGGCTGAGAACTGAACCCAGAGGTGAAGACAACTTTCAATCCGGGCCAGTGGAGAGAGAGAGGACCAGCAATCCTCCCATCCCTACAGAAAAGGGAAACCCCAGGCTGGATGTAATATCAAAACATCTGAGCCCTGTGATGAATACCCTCCTGTCACCTAACACCAGCTCAAGTCTCCACCACTCACCTCAATTTCAAAGTCTTCTCTGCAATGGATGAAAACGTGAGCAATTTCTGAAGCTTGTCTGGGAGCGCTATGGTGTGTGGCACTTGTAGAAAGCATCTCTTTAAACATGAGCTAGCTCGGCATCCCGTGGATTTTGACAGGAAGGATGCTGCATAGCTTAATGCCTCTCCCTTCACTCTCCTCTTCCTCACTCTCTTCTACAGGAAGAGCTTTGTCCATCCTAATGATTCGATGTGACTGGTGATAATGCAGGACCAGAACGTGACCTCAGGTAGAAGGTTACAGGTGGTTGGAGCTGGATGTCATACAACCTGAGCATGGGCTGGCAGGACAATATCCTGGTTGTCCTGATAAGGGACATAACTCCCACATTCCAGTTGTCCTGGCCTCCTCAGTAAGGCAGAATGTATGATCAGTGCCAATGTGGTCTCAGTATGATCCTCTTCCTCAACCTTGAACATGAAGCATCAGGTGTGGCCCAAGAGCTCACAACTGGAGAAACCACAGTGACTGTAGCCAGGACCCCCCAGTCCCCAGATGTCCTGGCCCAAGCTTTGTTCTCTTGACTCAAAAACTCTAATGCTGCAGTGATCAACACATCCCAACCCCCTCTCAATGTCAGTGCATGGAACAAGTTCAAGGAGAGCAGGTATTTACTATAGCACCCTCACTACCCTATAAGAAGGAAGAATTAGTGATGATGGGGGTTACTACAGCCTTTATACCCAATATTACACAGAAGTTTTATAATTATGTACTTAGCAATGTTGATGAAATTTGGTATAAATATATATTTGATGGACTGGCAATTATTTAAACAAGGCAAAACTACATCCGTGGGAAGTAGTCTTCTGAAGGTTAGATTGAGAAGTACCATGATTGGCCTTTCATTAAGAAAACAAACAAAAAACAAAAACCATATGAAGCACCTCTGGCATCCAAAGGTTTGCTAAGCATCAGAGGACCCAAAGACACTTCCTTTTCTTCCACAACATAAACATTTAGCTTCCATCTAATCGAACCTACTAGTTCCCTATTTTGATTTTGTGCATGAAGTTGCATGGTGGACATTTATCGTTAATTTTGGTTCCCTGGACTTTCTGCTGATTTCTACATTTGAGACAATTTCACATGTCTATATTGTAGCAAGAGGCGTTCCTAAAGGACTAAAAACCTGGTACAGCCAGAGTAAGCAGGGAGCTGCATCCCACTCATCTGTGCTCACAGGGGCTCTTGCTGCAAGGAGTATAGCTAACATCTTCCACCTGCTACAGTCTCAGTGGTCACTATCTTGCTCAACCTGGGGGACTCACAGCCAATGCCTGACCACACGGGAGCACAAAGAGCTGGTGGGTGCATTCCAGAGGCACCTGGCACTCCCTGCTCCCTAGGAGGCTATCTCAGATCTGTTCTTCCATAGATGCTTCTCCTCTCCAGTTCTCCTCTCCATTCTTCCTTTCCTTACACAGTTGTCCGACTTGCATGTGGCCCCCTTGCTCACTCGTTCTTTCTTCTTTGCTTATCTTTTACAGATGTTTTATTCGGTAATTTTTAAACATCTTCGCTTCCACTTTGTCATCTGTCTCCTGGAAGATCTGAACTGGCAATGACACCCCTCAGATTTACGGTAGATGGATGTCATGGGAATCCCTCGCACCCCAACAAGAAGGGTGAGTGCATTTCCTTAAAGAGCGCTTCTTTAAGATGTAACCCACTCAGACAGATATGAGCTCTAGCAGCACACACCTCCTATGATAAGGTATTATGAAGAGCCAAAATCAATACATCTTTTCAAATGCAAATAGTTGGTTAGTTTCTTAGCAAAACACGCAGAGCCAACATTAAATGCCATGTAGGCTGTGGAAAGTTTTCCTGACTAAAATAGACATCCGTTTTATTATTTTTTTTTCCAGAATTCACCAAGGCTAAGTGAAAATTATGCCTGTGTAGTAAATCAGGAAATAGCGTGTCACAACTTATCAAAATCTGGTCTCTCCTTCAGGTTGCATGCTGACTGTGTCTCTCATCATACTAACTCGTTTAGAACCTATTGAATTCCCTGTTTGAAGTAGATAAAACCCACTAAGGTATAAATTCACAATTTTGACCCCACAGGGGTGTTTATTCAGTTACTTCAAACATTGAAGTTTTTTTCTTTAACGATTTAATTATGTTAGACACATGCATGTCTATGTGAAGTCTATGCATAGGAGGACAGTGGATTTCCTGGAGCTGGGATTAGAGACTGTTGTGAGCTACCAGATATAGGTGTTAGGAGACAAAATCAGCCCCTCTGTAGGAGCACTAAGTGGCTTGATCTGCTGAGCCATGTCTCTCCAGCCCCATCACCGACTGGTCATTAAAAAGAGAGAATTAAGGGGCAAAATCATAATACATACAGATACAGAGTAACCCATAATAGAGCACTAGTTCTTTGGACCATGTCTGTTCACAAGCCTAAGAGATACTAGGAATGATTAAGGAAAATTAATCTTCAATGCAGTTTCCTGTTGTGTGTCTGTGTGTGTACCTTTGTGTACGTAGAAGCCTGGAGTCCACATTCGGTGTCCGCCTCAGGAACTCATCACCAAAACTTCTGAGACAGGATATCGCGTTGAATCTGGTGATTACAAATTGACTGGCTGTCCAGTGAGCTTCAGGGACCTGTCTGCCGCTGTCCCTCAAACACTGGGATGAAAGGTCCTCACTATCATGCCTGGCTTTGTACGTGGGTGCTGGAGACCTGAATGTATGCCCTTGTGTCTGGATAGCATGTTTTAAAGATATTTCTCCATTGTCTACCCATTTATGTCCCTGTGAACATCTTGAAAGCAATCTATAAGAATGATAACTACACTCTCTAGACCATTGCCAGCAGTCTATAGTGGAGGTATCTTTGTGGATTTTTGGGGACCTCTCTTTCACTCTGCTTCTTCCAATTCCCATGGGGTCTTCATTTATCATGACGTCTCTTTCCTTGTTCTCCCACTCGGTTCCTGATCCAGCTGGGACCTCCCACTCCCCTAAGCTCTCTTTCCCCTGAACTTTGCCCTCCATTACCCTTACCTCATCCCCAGTTTGCCCATGTAGATCTCATCCATTTCTCTGTCACTGGGTGATCCCTGTGTTTTTCTTAGGGTCTTCTTTACTAGGTAGCCTCCCTGGAGTTGTGAGTTGCAGGTTGGTTATCCTTTGCTTTACATCTAGTATCCACTTATGAGTGAATATATACCATGTTTTTCTTTCTGAGTCTGGGTTACCTCACTCAAGATGATATTTTCTAGTTCCATATATTTGCCTGCAAACCTCATGATGTCATTGTTTTTCTCCACTCAGCAGTACTCCACTGTGTATATGTACCACATTTTCTTCATCCATTCTTCAGTTGAAGGGCATCTAGGTTGTTTCCAGGTTCTGGCTATTACAAATAATGCTGCTATGAACATAGTTGAGCATGTGTCCTTGTGGTACGGTTGAGCATTCCTTGGGTATATGCCCAAGAGTGGTATAGCTGGGTTTTTAGGGAGGTTGATTCCCAATTCTCTAAGAAAGTGCCATATTGATTTCCAAAGTGGCTGTACAGGTCTGCATTCCCACCAACAGTGTAGGAGTGTTCCCCTTGCTCCCCATCCTCTCCATCATAAGCTGTCTTCAGTGTTTTTGATCTTAGCCATTCTGACAGGTGTAAGATGGTATCTCAGAGTCATTTTGATTTGCATTTTTTCTGATCACTAAGGATGTCAAGCAATTCCTTAAATGTCAAAGATACCTCCACTATAGACTACTGGCAATGGTCGAGAGAGAGTGCCTGAGCTGACCTACTCTGGTGATCAGATGGCCAAACACCCCAACTGTCATGATAGAACTCTCATCCAGTGACTGATGGAAGCAGATGCAGAGATCCACGACCAAGCCCCAGGTGGAGCTTCAGGAGTCCAATTGGCGAGAGAGAGGAGGGATTATATGAGCAAGAGATATTGAGACCATGATTGGAAAAAGCACAGGGACAAATAGCCAAACTAGCAGAAACACATAAACTATAAACCAATGGCTGAGGAGCCCCCATGGAACTGGACCAGGCCCTCTGGATAAGTGAGATAGTTGATTAGCTTGAACTGTTTAGGAGGCCCCCAGGCAGTGGGACCAGGATGTGTCCTGGGTGCATGAGCTGGCTTTTTGAACCTAGAGCCTATGCTGGGACACTTTTCTCAGCTTTGGTGCAGGGAGGAGGGGACTGGACCTACCTCAACTGAATCTACCAGGCTGGGCTGACTCCCCAGGGGAGACCTTGCCTTGGAGAAGGTGGGAATGGGGGATGGATTAGGGGGGGAAGGCTGGGGGGTGGGAGAAGGCAGGACAGGGGAATCCATGGCTGATATGTAAAGTTAAATTAATTATAAAATAAAAATATTTTTAAAAAAGAATGATAACTACAAATAACAGCTTGCAAAGTGACCATTTAAATAGGATGCCAGACAGGTGTATGTGTCACATGGTCTTAAATAGAAACTTCTTTAGTATCCTGTAGGAAATATATGTTTGTTTAGAGTTGTTCATGTTTCAGTATTATAATTTAGAGTTCATTGTCTATATTTGCCCTTGTGCTTCCCTTTCCTCTTACTGACATTAGCTTATACATCCCTTAATGTAGATTTGTATGTTTCTATTTGAAGTCTGAAAATGATGAAGTTCAAATAACAAATTTCATGTCATATCTGACATCCTTAGAACCTATTAGCTGGATAATCCAAAATTTTCTTCTGGCATTGACCCAAATATCATCCAATTTTCTTGGTGCGTACGTTACATATGCACAGAATGGAGGTATAATACCATGCTTTGAATTTAATTTTAAAATTCTGATGGCCATAGAACATAAGGCAGGAGAAGTCTAAAAATGCATGTTTTAAAAGCCATACTGCAGTGATAACACATACGGACTTGGATATATGAAAAGAATTGAATTCTATCATTACTCCCTGAATGAACCTAGACACATTTACATAACTTGGTTGGATTCTCTTTATATGTGACGCAGAGATAATCACATCTACTTCATGGCTCATTGAAAGATTAATTGAAATAAGTCATGTAAATATGTAAATTACTTATCACAGACTGGTGTAGTGACATTTCTTCTTAATCTAGGTTCCAAGTTAGTGCTCACAATCAATGAATACAACCTCCAATTAAAAAATGTTCACTTTAAAATCTTGTTCTTACTAAAGTGAATAGATTTATCTGCTGTAGAAAAAAATTATAGAGACTGTTGCTAATGTGCTTCTCTGATGGAGTATAGGCCAACTATAATTTTTGAGCCAAATCCAGCTTGCATCCTGTTTTTAAAATAAAAGTTTATTAAACCATTGCCACATTCATTTGCTAGTATGTCTATGGCTGTTTTTGCAATGCAACAGAATAGATAAGTGATTGTATTGTAGATGAGTGATTATTATAGTCAAATATTTGCTGTCTCTTTACAGAAAATGGTTGCTGACATCTGTAAGAGTGTTTGCTTTACATGCAACAGGAAAGTCAAGCTGGGCTGGGCAACAAGGCCTTATGTTCTATAACCAATAGAATTTTGATATGTTTTCTACTGAGCTTCAAAATGGCACGATGAGGTAAAATAAACTGTGACGTGATGTGAATTAAGGCATCTACATGCAACAGTGCTGACAGAAAGGCACTATGTCCACAAAATGGCAGATCCACACAGGAAACCCCAAGGTAAACAGGTCCAATGATATGAAACTGTTACTAGTTGGGGAATTCTGAAGAGGTTACCACAGCTTGGTGTTTGTGACTGACTTCGGTCATGACAGGTTTGTAGTGGATACCTGTTCTACCTATGACCTTGAAGTACCAGTCCCTGGGGCATGGCCTTTGGCCTACCCTTAAGACTGGAGAGGCACGTAGATGGTACAGACTGACTCAAGCAGCAGGATGCAGCGTGGGGCAGGACCTCAGCCTTCCAGGACTCAGCAACGATTTGCCTATTCTGTTTAGTGAGTTGTCTTCTCCAATTTATGTCCTAATAAGTTCCTTATACCCCTTAAGCAGACTCCCTTGGATTTATCACTATACGGGTTGGGTTCTAGTTGGGGTCTCTGGTTATGGCCTTGGTGATGCTATGCTGTCCTTTCATATTCCCTTATTCAGTTCTACCTCCTAAACCATAATACCATGTTAGGTTCACGGACACTACCAAATCTCATGTTGACACCGGAACTGTGAATAAAACTTATTTAGAAACAAGGCTATGCTGGTCTGAGTTTGTTAGTTAGCTCTGATTCAGGGTAGGTTCTTAAGTCCAATGACAGTTGTCAGTAATGAAAAGAAAATTGGACACATAACTTAAGGAGAACATTATGCGTCAAGAGAAGTAGAGATGTGAAAGAGGCATCTTCAGGCCAAGAGATGCTGATAAGCTTCTCAAGGTAGAAATGACAAAGAGCTGACTATAGGAGTCAGAGGGAACATGGTTTTGAGCTCTTCATCCTAATCTTCAGAACTATGAAACAATTCACTCAGCAAATCGTCGCTGAGTCCTGGGAGGCTGAGCTTATGCATTTCTTACAGCATTCCTCTTGGTCTTTGTGTGAAATACCTAGAAAAGCTAGTGATGGTGGTACACACCTGTAATTCCAGCCGCTTGGGAGGCGAAGGCAGGGAATCACAAATTCCAGGCCATCCTGAGCTACATAGTAATATCCTGACTGCCATGCACTAAAAAATAAGAGAGAGGAAATGAAAGGAAGAAAGGGAGGGGCAATGGAAGGAAATAAATATCTAGGGAAGTATTACCTTTTCAAATTATATGCTAAACAATGCAAGCTTTGTTTTCCAAAGAGTCTAGGATACCAACAAACAATTTGTAGCAATATGAATATCAGCCTCGCTAAATATGTTGAATCTCATGGGTATTCTTCCCTCGCTTTCTATGATTGGACCTCCAAGTCCTCGCCTCGCTAACTACTTCTAGAGACTAATCTGTCTCATAGGGAAATAACAGAGCCCACCTAAATCACTTATTGGGAAGAACGAGTGGGTTAATAAGGAGAAATCACTAGACGCCATCGCTGTTGTCATGGCATACTGTTTTGTGTAATTGTGGTCAATAGTATTGAGGTTTTTTTCCCTCATGTTGGGATACATGCTATGCCAGTTTCACACAATTAGCAAAGCAATAAGCATCATCGCATATTTCTACAGTCTGCTCCTACCAAGGGAGGGTCGGCAACAACAGAATCCTTATATGACATGCCCTAAATAAAATCACTTAAAAATATCAAAAATCAATGGAAACATGAAAACTCAACAAAACGTGGCTTTGTGTCATGCTTTCCCTTTTCCTCTGTTACATGTTCAGTCAAAGTTAATACACTTTTAATGCAATATGAATACTTTATAAACAGCCTTTATTTTTATCAATTCTGATCACATTTGAATGAATCTGAACTGATTAAAAATTGCTCCTCTGTTATTATAAATGCAAATATGTATTATCTTCCGGATTGCAATTATCTTCCAGAAAGTTTGCCACTACAATTAAATCAAAGTACTATTTGACATAACAGCTATATTAACCATTTCACTTGAGTTGAATCATTAGTGACAACATGTTTTGCCCTTGTATTCATGTTGAGCTCTTGAAGTGTTGAGCTAAATAAAAATAAAAATAATGAATAGAAAACCCCCAAGCTCATGAGCTCTACTCTCCAAAGGCACAGATAAGAGGAGCAGAATGAATGGATGACCAAAACCTCAGGTTTCCATGGAAGTCTGAGCAAGCTAGTAGTTCAGTGATCTTTTTAACAGAACTGAATAAACTGCCTGCAATCCTTTGTCATCTGTGACTGAGAAAGGCAAGGTTTCTCTCTCATTTTTTTTTTGCCTGACTGTATTCATACTGCAGTTTCAAAGGTTAGAGTGTGCCTCAACCAGCCAGAAGGTAAATGCCTATGTTTTCACAAAGATCAGAAAATTGGTCTACATCAAGTTTTCTGTTTTGATGAGTTGATCAGGAGCATATATGAAAACAGAAATGACTTCCTTGCTGAGTCCAGTGACACAGCCCCCCTCAGCCTTTAGAAAACATTCCATGCTCACCTGCCATTAGCATTGCATCTGGGCCAGGGCAGATGTAAGTGGCCACCAAGGAGGATCTTGTTTAGAACAGCTAAGGGCAGCCCTCTGTGCAGTCAAGGCTAGTGAAGTACAGTGAGCTCTGTGCCTCTGGTCCTGACCTATTGAGCTGTTCAGACTTGTTAAAACCATTTGAATCCCAACACCACAATTATGGACATATAAGTCCACTACGTCTAATCCAGTAAGGGGACATGATTCAATTACAATGTCTCGATCCTTTGTGAACAGATATTTTCTGTTTCTTTGTAAGTCATAAAACATCCTTGCCATTTTTACAGCCACCATATAAATTAATACTTTAATGAATATGAATATGTTTAGGATGTCTAGACAGCTGGTAATGTAGTTAAACTTGAATTTGCACTACCTGGATGCTTAGTACTACTACCGTGTATAGCCCCATATAAATCATTGAATTCCCCCTGAGTCTTAAATTACCTAAACACGAGAGATCTAGGCCAGACAGTTTTAAACGTTGACCATGCAAATACACTGTTTTGTGAA
This sequence comes from Peromyscus melanophrys, assembly GCA_902168415.1. NCBI lineage: Eukaryota > Metazoa > Chordata > Mammalia > Rodentia > Cricetidae > Peromyscus > Peromyscus melanophrys. Next base: position 17,134 of record CABHPR010139909.1, on the reverse strand, counting down.
TCTATGACCATATTTTGTATAGAACACATCTAATCATTTTTATTGAAGGCTTTTCTGTATTTCTGTTGATCCACTTTCATGTATAAGTTAGCCTTAAGGAGAAAAGATTACGAAAGCAGAAATTAACAGGACGTAGAGAATATCATAAGACTGTATTTGGATAAGTTGTAGCCCCTTTATAAATCAAGTTAAATGCCAAAGACTGGTTAAGCAGATCTCCACAGAGTTATTAAAAAAATGAGATAAGCTCTACTGTATGAGCAAAAATAAATAAATAAAAGAACACGTTTCATGAATTAGAGAAAATAATAAATTAAGAAGAGAGATGAGAGAATAATGGGAAGTTGGATTTAAGCAAAGGTGGAACCTTTTCAATCAATCCTATAGATATGAACCCAGACCTAAATCATACAGAAAGGTCAAGTGCAATGCTCATGTACTTAGAAGTAAACAGAAGATTTGATTTATCTCCTTCAATTTTTAGGATAAATCAAAGTTGATGAAAATCAGAGACGGGAAACATTGTTTTGTATTGTAACCACTAAACTGTTCCCTAGAAAGATCTTAGTCTAGTTTTTTTTTTTTTTCCCCAGTAGCTTAAAAATCAAGTCAAAAGGTTCTGGGCAGTATGAATGGAAAGAGAACACACAAAAAGATACAGTGCCTCAGTCTGACAGGGCACTCAGGAATTCCTGAATTGCTGGTGGACTAGAGGAGGAGGCACAGTCTTGCTACCAGGGTTTCCTAGGGGTGTCTGGGGCATCCCTCCTGGTGAGGCAAAGATTTGGGGGAGTCTGAGAAAGGCACAGAGTATCAGCTAGCACTGGTATAGCCTTTAGGCAACTCCCTAGAGGAGATGGGTGGAGAAGTGGAGTCACAGGGCCCTAGACCAGGGGGTGGACAGGGATTTGGACAGCACTCTAAAAAAGTCCTAAAGGATGAAGCAGAAATTTCCTACCTGAGTCTTCAGGCCACAGTGAGCATCAGGAAGGGCTTTTGGGGGGATATACTGATTGGTGGGAATGTTGAGGGAGAGTTGTAGGAGAGAGGAAGGCATGGAGATCAGCAAGATACATTTTATACATGTATGAAATTTTCATACACTGCTTTTAAAAAGCAGGAACTGACTATTCTCCATGTGGGAGGGCAGATGTGGAAACACAAGGTAACCCTGTTCTCTCCCTTCTCTTCCAGTTCCTAGCTGCCTCAGGCGCTACCCCTTGGCTCATAACCCAAACTCTAGTTCCTTCTTCATATGGTCTACTCCTCTCCCTTAATCCATAGGGTGTACAAACTCACACACGACTCCATTCTTCAGCCTGTTCAATGGAAGGCCCGGCAACCCTGAGCAAGCCACAGCCTTGGATTTGCAAGCCCACAGTAAATTCATGTTTCTTCTTTAAGTTTCATGAACATAATTTATAGTAAAAGCTGAAGAAAAATAACTCAATTGCTAGGCAATTAGTTGTAATTACTACTGGAGAAAAGGTGGGAAGAATGAGTTCAGTACTTTGCCCCGAGAATCCTAAATTTCTTTCTTTTCTTTCTTTTTTTTTTCTTTCTTTTTTTTTTCTGAGACAGGGTTTCTCTGTGTAGTTTTGGTGCCTGTCCTGGAGCTTGTTCTCTACACTAGGCTGGCCTCAAACTCACAGAGATCCACCCGTCTCTGCCTCCCGAGTGCTGGGATTAAAGGCATGCACCACCGCCGCCTGGCTAATCCTAAATTTTTTTAGTACAATCTGTAGATCCACACTGAAGTGTATTCCAAGGATTGGACTCAGGCCATCCAGTTCAGTGCCTTGATCCTCTGAGACCTCTTGCTAACCACTGAAGAATGCTTTCCAGCATGTTTGAAAACCAGTGAGGGGTCTGTAGCTGGGAGAAGCACTGAAAACACAGGCTGGGGGAACTGAAAGTCATGCTTCCTGACAAGGCAGGAGAGAATGAAATTCAGGGGACAAAAATGGCGCCACTCATGTTCTCTTGGAAGAAGAGTGGAAGTAGATAAAGCTGGAAACATGTATGTCTGTGGATTCAGGGAGCATTTTGCTTCCCTCAGAAGACAGGAAAACATTCTCTCTCTCTCTCTCTCTCTCTCTCTCTCTCTCTCTCTCTCTCTCTAGGAAAGAAGGCCCTATGAAGTTGTGGAAATACTAAAGAGGACTTGGACTTGGGAAGGAAGTCCCAAAGCACAGGGAACTCAAATTAATACCAATAGGATGCTTATTAAGGGGATGGATGGGGTACATTGGAGTACCCATGCCATCACCCTGGCCATTTTCTTAAAACCAATATTGATTGGTCATTTGAAACTTAAATCTCAATTTCAGACCACAGGTATCTGTTTTGGGATATTTGTTTATATGGTGTGAAGATGTGTCACTGTGATTGGTTTAATAAAAAGCTGAACAGCCAATAGCTAGGCAAGAAAGAATAAACAGGACTTCTGGGAAGAGAGAGAACTAGGGATGAATCTAGGCATGAGATTTATGTTTCAAATGACCAATCAATATTGGGAATTTAACCATTTGTAAATTCCATGTATAAAATTCTAAGCATGGAATGTGCTATCAAATTGGGGTCTACAGAGAGGAAGGAGAAAGGCTGTACCTGCAAGCCTGGAGTCCAAGTTATGTAGTAGATTGTGGTGATATTTTATTTGTGCTGAAATGTGGTGATATTTGTGTCTTAATAAATAAAGCTTGCCTGGAGATCAGAGCCAGCCATTATAAGTAAACAAAGAAGTCAGGCAGTGGTAGCACACATCCTTAATCCTATTACTTAGCAGGCAGGATCTCTGTGTGTTCAAGGCTACAGTGGAAACAGAGCCAGGTGTTGTGGCACATGCCTTAATTTCAACACTAGTTAACCATGGAGGTCTGGAGGTCTGTACAGACAGACAGAAAGTGACAGAGCTGGGTAGGAAGAGGAAGTGATGTAGCTGGACAGAGAGCACAAATCAGATGGCAGAACCGCAAGGCATATATGCATGTGTAGACAGGAAGTAACTCACGTTTGGAAGCTGCAGAGTTGGTGAGGTAAGGTTGGCTGGTGGCTTTCCCTATTTCCCTGATCTCTCTAAGGCTTTCACCCCTATATTTGACTCTGTGTTTTTTATTTAATAAGACCATTTAGAAATTCATCTACAGTAGATGGATAAGGGAAATTATGTTTTAGAGTGCAGAACACTGTGAAGTAATTCTAAAGGGTAAAATCCATAAGTGATGGAAAGTGGTGTATTTTAAACATCATCAAGAGCTGAGAACCTTATTGAGAGAATTCACAAACCGATGCCAGCAATTTCAGGCGTCCAAGCTCCTCCTTTGTACTCTTTCTTTCTGAAAAGCAATAAATATTCCTGAATAGATTCCTAAAGTATTTCTTTTTATAAAAGGCACTTACAATGGGGGAAGAGTTTCCTTGGTTATATTCAAGCCTAGCTTTTATTTCTTTGAGAAACCCAGAAAGCTGCTCCTTGCTTATAATCCAGCCTCACCTGAAATGATTGCATAAGTAGATTTATCACAACGAACACTGTCTCACTTTGCAAATACAAAGAACCAAGGCTGGTGAGGTGACACACAGAATTTGGGAATAGAGGTATATGTAGCTTTTCACAGACGTTTAGTACCATTCATTGTGAAATAATCTTGCATATTTTGTAATAAAAATGCCCCGAGTAGTAACAGGGTAACCAAATAATGAACAAGTCCAACATTAACCCTCTCTGACAATAGAAATAGACATTTGTAATGACTGGTTCAAATTGATCTTATAATGATGAACATAATGCTTTTTTTTTTTTGTCACACAAATGTTCTCTTTCCACAGAGAGAGAGGTGCACACTTTAAAAGAGTTCTATTGTCAAATTACACAAACTTTGGGCTTTTATCCCAACACTCAAATTAGAACTTATTAAGGATAGAATACATTACTCAGTATAGGAGGTACATTTCCTGTGAATATGTTTGTTCTTTGAAAATTCTCAGGACATGAATATTGAGTGTGAATAGACTTTTGACAACAGTATGAATCAACCCCAGTGGTCTGTGTGGATGTAAAGAAATCATTAAATGATTTCAGAAAATTGCTTTTTGCATCAGTGAAAAAGAAATGTTTGTAGGCCAGGCCGATCTCTTTAATAATAAAAAGACATTTAAAAATTCACTGTTTTTTTTTTTTTAAGCAAAGTTGAAATTTTTATTTCTGAAAATGCAGTGGTTTGAAGCTACAAAATAAAAGTGATGACAATCCCGAGGCCCATTGGATGCTGACACTCTGGTTTCTGCCTCAGTAGTTTTGTGGGGAAAAGAAAGGCTCCCTTTTCCCCCCTTTCTTCCTACATCTCCGTCTTGAGGAACCCAGCAGTGGGGAAGTACCTTCCAATATGGAGGAACACTTGGTCCCAGGGGATTTCCTCTCTATTACGTGAACTTGATTGAAATACAAAGTGCTGTTTAGGACAGTACAATATCGCTAAATAATGCACAACAGGAACACTTTTTCCTCCAAACACTGATAAAAGTCCAAACTGGCAAGAGAAAATCATCTTCAGTGTATACCTAGATAAAACAGTTATTAACAGACTTCTTGGAGTTCCTTTTCAAATTAATGCATCCTTTTTGGTTGTTTTTGAGATTGTAATGTCATTACTTTTAATTAAATGTAATTTATTGATTACCTTTCTTCCCTCCCTACAAATTCTCCCATATACTACTCCCACTATCCTTCAAATGCATGCCTCTTTTTTAATTAATTATTATTGAATGCATATGCATTTGAATATACATATTTATATCTAAATATATCTTGCTGAGTCCCTAGAATGTTAGTTTGATGTATATTTTCAAGGCTGATTGTTTGATGTTGGATCACCATTTGGTGTGATATTCATGGGGAGGCCACCTCTCCCACTCTCATCTTTACTCTGTTGTCTACAGGGTTGAGTATAAATTCTCTTCTACCAACCTTGTTTTGAGCACACTTTTCTGATTTTTGAATCTGAGTTTCAATCATTATCGTGTCTAAATGACTCTTTAGTACACCAGTAAACCTGTAATACATTTAATACAGAGGAGATACCTCTGATGAGACTAGAAACATACTAAATACCAAATATGATGCTTTTTTTAAAAAATGAAATACCTAACAAATTAATTACCTAAAAAGTCTTAAGATTCTTCTAAATCTCTCATACATAATTTTTATTTATACACAGTCTAGATCAGCTGTTCTCAACCTGTGGGCTGAGACCCCTGGGGTTGAACAATTCTTTCATACGGGTTGCCTAAGACCATAGGAAAACACAGATATTTACATTATGCTTCATAACAGTAGCATAATTACAGTTACAAAGTAGCAATGAAAATAATCTTATGGTTGGGGGTCACCACACCATGAGGAAATGTCTTAAAGGGTTGAAGCATTAGGAAGGTTGAGAACCACTATTCTAGATATATGTGTGACATTATTACTGGGAATCAACAGAGATAGGAGACCACCAGAGAGAAATGAGGTAGGTATGCAGAGAGCAGAAGAGGAAAAGAACACATATGACATTGAAATGGAAAAGATGCTGCTGAGGATGGAGGGTCCATGAGGAAGAAAGGGATCCAAGAGAATGGAGCAGGGTAGGAAAGAAACAACAAAACCCAATTGCATTGCAAAATGCCCCATATGAAATCCCATACTTAATATGTTTTATTTTTAATGTTTGAAGTCTATAAAACTCTCTGTATTTGGAGTTCATTACCTGCATATTGGGAAACTTCAAGAATCAGTTAGGATTACAAATACAACATGCTAGCAGAACCTAATACATGCTGCCAGATTCCTACAGTTCCTCTCCTCCAAGGTGAACATTGTACCTGCTGTCACAAAAGTAATTCAAATAGTTACCCAATGTCAGCACAATTAGTGGTTTTAATTTGTTTCTAATGTTTCAAATAAGGCTATATACCAGAGTGTACTTTTTCCCTCCAGGAATATTCATCAACTAGTTTTTTTTTTTTAATTTGTTTTTTTTTTTTTCCAAATCGAGTTATATACCTCTTATTTTGGCAGCTGTAAACAGGTAGCACAATAATTTATGATAAATAAGGCAAACTGGCAATCTTCTTACTACAGGGATTTTAATACTGTTTTCAAAAATATTTGGGGTGACTAATACCTGTTCCCCTGAAATTGGCAAAGTGTGCTAGATCCTAAATTTAGGGAACATTTAACTGAAGATGTCTTCTGAGAGTTAAAACACTCATTTTTCTTTGCATTTAGTTCCCAAATGGAGACAAATAGCTTAAAAGCAATATTAACCTCAGTGTGCTTACGCTATTTGTCTTCATAAGAAACTGCCTGAAAACAAGAAAACAAAGACAATAAAAATGATTTTATTTAATCACACAAGTATATCTCACCAAAAAATCTTTAGTTATTTCCTTAAGGTTTAATTCTAACCTCGGTAACTCATGCACAAATTCTGTGGATGTCAATGGAAGCTGTGTATGTTCGACCCTGTGCCAAATTTTGTTGTCATGGATGAATTAGTCAGAAAGTACATTAGACTCAATTTTTAAAACGTGAGGTAGTCTCATTCTGTAGTCCTTTTCCATCTTTTCAAATTTATGAACCTAATTCAGTAGTAATTATTGGATCTTCATAATGCACATTAAACCACAGTTGTATGCATGCGTCACAATCACTGGCTTTAAACATTTACCTTTCTGCATAAATGTTAATGATCTCACAGCCATAACTCATAATAACAAGAATAGCATTTGGCAGCATCCTTTGTGACAAGGTCAATTCCACTAAAGAAAAAAAAATGCTAACATTTTAAAGGCAGGCATTCAATCAATGTCATTATTGCATTCTTGTGACTTGTTATAAGATGATAATCTGATTTCACTAGTGTCATAGTTACTTAGGAAACTCCAAAATGTTCATTTAAACTCAAGATGTATAAATAGAAAGAAAAAAAAACAAGTGTGATTTTTCTAGGTTCTAAGGATAATGTGTTTAAGAAAATCTTTTTCTGAAAATATTTATCTAGATAACTTTAGCATATCAATTTTCCACTGGGGAGGGAAATCTTGGCATGTAACTTCTTAGAATAAATATGAATACCTTGGGACCTGACCTTATCTCTCACCATAGTGAATAAATTTCCTGTTGAATTTCTTATGTGACTTGAGATACACATTAGTCTTCTAACAAACTTCCATAGAACCTGATTCTGTGACATTTGAATGGAGACACTTCTTACTTTGCCTGAAGTCACTGACTATTCTTTTCTTTAAGACCAGTTTGATAGGCATCTGCCAATACTGTGGTTTGATTATCGTCAGATGGGAACAACCCATGAGGATCTTCAGGAGAGCTTTTAAAATAAAGATTCGCTGGTCCTGACCCCCTCCCTTTTATATATACAGTCCAATTTGGATTCTACCTTTTAAACAAACCTTCAAGATGGCTCAAAGGCTGTTTCTAAACAGACCACACTGATGAACATGGGTCTAGATAAATAATAGATTTTAGACAGCAAAAGTCCAGCTGTGTAAATTACAGATTCAGGAATGGGAATTAAGCTTGTTATGTTGGCACATTAGGGCTAAGGGAGTCTGGCATCAACATCTGACTTATCTAAACTCAGTCTCTGAATATTAAACCAAATGCCACTTTTGATTGACCCTGCTACCTGGTAACAATATTGCCACTCTGGTGGTATGTTATGATATAGACTGTTCTCTATGTCCACGGTGGACTGAGTTATCAATTTCAAACTCATATGTTGAAGCTCTAAACTGCAGTACCTCAGGATGTCAGTGCATGTGGCTACTATGTCTCTGGAGGTATAAGATAAAATTACATCAATTAATGTGAGTCTTAATCTGATATGATCCTTTGTACCTGTGAAAACTATAAACTTAGCAAACTACAAAGTTTAGATGGATATTCTTGAGAATGTAAAGGGAACGCATTAGTAATGCTGTCAGGATTTAACAGTGGAACAGACATGAGTGGAGGTGGCTCTGGCAGACTTCGGGCTAAAGTCACCCTAACTCTAAGGAATGTGCAGTTGAACGCAGAGAGATAACTAGGTCTCAATTCATGACCTTTGGTCCCATGAAAGAGAGCCCATTTGAAGTTAATGTAAAATGGCTTTTCATGATTCCTCTCTTCAAAAAGATAGTGATTTGTAATTACTATACATTCAGTGGATTGTACTTTTTTATTAAATAGAAAACTATATTTGGGGAACCTCCAGAAATGGCATCAGAAGGAAGTAGTTATGCAAACATTCTCATAAAATACATGGAATTTAGATAGATTTTTAACTACTATTTAAAGGCCCTGGGAAGTTGAAAGATTCTTGAAAATTTGCCACTGAATGAGGTAAGAATTGAAAGTTTATATGAATCTGCTCAAGCAGGCTTATCAATCCCCTGGATAATTGGGTAAAAAAGCATGCAAGGTCTACTGTCTTGGCTTGAGTGGGTAACAGGAGTTAAAGCCCCTCTGACACACAAAGAAATGGCCAAACTGTACTTAAATCAGATAGAAAGAAATTGATGTGGAATATATATTTGAAAAGAAGCCATGGAAAGAGAAGAGAGAAGGAGATGTTTAGTCTGTCTCTGTCTCTGTATGTGTGCTTTACTTTTTTGTTTGTTGATTGGTTGGCTTTATTGTTTGTTGTTTGACCAAACATACTATCTTAAAGGTATAGCTGTAACAGTAGAAAAATGTAGCCTTCCCATTTTTGCTGAAATGGGGTGACGAGATGGCCTGCATGGATAAGGAAAAAAAAATTCTAGGCCGACCTTGAACTCTATCTACTGGGAAGGGTTGTAGAGGGCAGATTTATCCCTCAAATACTTTGTTTAAAAGAAAACTTCTGTGTGGTTGCTGAGGCATTCTCTAATTCATGTGTAGCCCAGGTACCCCAAATTTGAAGCTCCCTGAATAGAGATGTCAGATTACAGAAGAGGGAGTCAAAAAAGATGGCAGAAATTTAAAGAGGCTGGTCCAGAGGCAAGAAATCCCAAAGAGCAAAAACACAGTTGGAATGCAAAGTTAACCTAAGCATTTGAATTGTCACCAAAACCCCATAGCATAGATTCAGAGGACTAGGCTGGAAAGCAATCAAGGCTTGGAATGTTGGTTCATTTAGATGCAAATTTATTACTACACATGAGGCAAGAATCCTGTGTTGATGGACAAATATACATTCAGGGTAGAAGTGAACAGAAGACATTTGTCCAGGAGGACAAGGATCTTAAACATGACAGGATCTCAAATCCTTCACCTTGTGGGGTAGCTCCTTATTGTCATATGGACTTTGGCTTAGAGTCCAGCTTTCTGTGTTGGCGTTCATTAGCTGCTTGAATATTAGGAAGCCATGTTAAGTCCTCTGAAGTTTCTTTGTCTGCTTTTAAAATATAAATAACAGTAGTTTTTCCTGTTTTAGCTATTTGTAATAATTAAGTGAGCTATGATATGCAAGGCATCTTTAAAAGGAGACTATCTTTGCAGCTAATGATAATAAATCCTTTAGGATATAATCCAATTCTCCATCCAGTATTTTCAGGGAGAAAACTTGAGTTTATTTTAAAAAGTTCTGGTTGGTTCAAATAATTTCAACTGAAAAATATCAGAATAAGTGAAAAAAAAAACAGTTAAATGGCAGAAGTTTGTGTTTGTTTCCCTTGTGCAAATGGATTTGATTAGCACTTCCTGCTTTGCTGTATGCATCCTCATATAAGCTATCAGTTCACAAAGGGGTCAATACATAACTTGTTTTTTTTCTCTCTATTTTATACATAGATATAATCCTGAAGTCTTTTTAAATACAAAATTCAGAAAGCTCTTTTAAAATTTCCATGTTTTTAAAGATTTTCTTTAAAAAATTCTAATATTTCATTTTATCCAGAAAATGTTATATAGGACTTATAGAAATAGTTCTGTTCTATATATTTATATTTTTCGCACTCCTAAAATCATCTAATCCAAGTAAAACATTTTGCTTCCCTACTCACTCACATGCTGAAGTCCATTAGCTTTCTTTGAATGTCTTGTCTTCAAAGAGTAGGGAAACAGTGATTCATTTTCTCTTAAAAGTCTTACAAGGCAATAGAGATGCAGACAGACAATGTTTTAAGTAGAAATCATATGAACATTAGATGCAGGAAGGAGAATGTGGTAACAGCATTTAATGCAGAGCCATCAATCTATGTAAGAATGGAAAGGGCGACTGTTTTAGTAGCATCATAAAGAATGGAAAAATCACTCCAGTTGGAAGGCCATGCATCTAAGAATATATGGGTTGAACAAATTATACTTGAAGTGCTAAAGAATTTTTAAAAGAGAACATAAAGTTGGGTGGGTAGGAAAAGGGGGATGATCTGGAAGTAGTTGGGGGACAGAGTGAATAAGAGCAAAATACATTGTACAAAATTCTCAAAGAAATAATAAATCATAAAACATAAATAAATTAACTAATAAATAAAATGACAACAGGAAAATGAATTCCAAGAGCAATGAAGATTATGTGTAAAATCACAGTTCTCCAAAAGAATGAAGCACATTCTGGAGATTGTGAATAATTGGAAGTATTTAAGTATTGTGAGACATGGGAACAAAGATGACAAGATCTGATGAGAACACAAGACATGTATTAGATTTTTATTTAATTTATATGTAATGAGAACCTGAAATAGGAACCTTAAAGTGAAAGTTGGGAGAGCATAATAGGTTTTGGTATATGTACAATAGGATTGGGTGGCTGATTTTTCTATACCAGGGGAGAGAGTATTATGTGTATACGAACTGGGGAAAGGTAGGCATTCAGAGGAAACAATGATTTCTTTGTTTTCCAGAACAAGTAATGGTGACTATCCTAACAAAGAGACAATTCTATGACCAAGCATAGGATGAGGAAGAGATGATAAACCTCAATTTCATTTACAGTCCTCTCTTTTCCAGTGGATATCTACATAGTACCCTCAGTTGTTAGGTTAAGAAATGTAAATTAGAAAATCAAAATAAAATTATGGTCCAGACATTTGTATTTGGAAAGGCTTGGTATCTGGCAATGCCCTATTTTCAATGAGCTATCAAGGGGTGAATGACAGAGACTCAGGAGGCATAACTAATTGAAAAGCAAATAATTTATTGTTGAGGTGGGGGCGTGAATTCAAGTCTCTGGGGGGGTACATGCCCGTGTACTTTGGAATTGTGGTTTTCAAGAAACAAATTTTAAGTCTGAAGGGAAGGCCAACACCCTGAAGAGAGGAGCTGATGACAGCAGAATCTTCTCAGGAGAGATCAGCCCTATTTTTAGTTAAGGCATTCAACTGATGGAATAATACTCACCCTCACTGTTGAGAGTAATCAGTCCAAGTTTACTTGTTAAAATATTAGCAACTAAATAAACAAACAAAAAAACATGGTGGTGTGTGCCTGCAACCCCAGTTCTTGAGAGTTGGAAACAGGCAAATTCTTGGAATTCAGAGGCCATTACCTTCTGGGTGAGATACAGGCCAATAAGAGATCAGAGCATACACACACACCCAAAAACAAAACAAAACACAAAAAATCTAAAAAGGTGGACAGTGCCTGAGGAAGAAAGTTTGAGGTCATCCTCTGGAATTCAGATGCTCATATGTACGTGTGCAGTTGCACAGACAAACATATATACTTGCAGACCCATAAACTCACTCCCAAAAAGAACTTGTACAGTCACATGCACAACTGTTGTATGATATTTTGTTTGGGTTCTGACAAATAAAGCTTGCTTGGAGATCAGAGTTTTTCAGAAGAATAAAGGCATCTAGCTAAGGAAGTTGAAGCCCACTGGACAAATGAGACATCTGAGGAAAAAGGATGAATCATCCAGAGAAAAATTCCCAAGAAAAGGAATGTACTGGTCGATTGGTATATAACATTTCCAACAGAATAAAATTTTATCGTTCTTCCCAAATGTTTGATTCTGCTGTTCTCCACAGACACATAGTGCAAATGGTCATTTTGTAGTCCTAGTTCAATCAAAAATTAAAACTGGCTTTGGAGTTGGTATTTTGGTTAGAACATACCATACATACGTTTCTACTCTTGTTCAAGGTATCATATCTATACAGCTCATTTAACAATTTAATGTAAATTTCTAGCCCTTGAAAATTATTATTGCAAACTATCTAGGATAACAAAGAAATGCAGGTTAGTAGTTAGCCACCTATTACAATCAAGCTTGTAGTCATGTTAGGTATATTTTCAAGGTCAAACGGAGATATATTTTAGATAGAAAGACAAGTGGTCTTCAGACATTTCAGAGATCTACAGAATATGGCACTTAATGCTTTAATAAGATATGGTTATTTTTGGTGTGGGGGGCGGGTTACGACAATGAGACTTGTTTGCTCCTGGCAGCACCAATCTACTTCAGAGAAGATGATGGTCATCAAAGAAACTCCATATAGAGTGGCAAAACTTAGCCACTGGACAAAAAACTGCCCTTGCCTTGACTGCAGACAGTCGACTGTTAAAACTGGACAAGCAGGACAGAAAGTAAAGTGACTGAAGTACTTTGCCAAGACAAGGTGGGAAAGTCTTTCAAAATTTCTGCTTCACAGAAAAGTCTATTAGACATTCTAGGCCTGTAGACTGAAGATGGATGCCCCAATGTTGCAGCAGAACCTTGGGTGACTGTCCAGTCAACCAGTTATTTCTGTAATTTCTTATTTTTGGAAGTTGTTTGCACTACACTTCCTGTTTACTCAGGTAATACTATATCCTTCTCAGTTATCTGATGGGGTTGAAGACTAGATAGCTATACAGTTTTCTTTTTTAACAAATTCAGAAAAGACACCCACAAAAGAAGTGTAACGTGTATAAGTTGTAGGTTGGTAATGCAAGTTAAAATAGAATGTGAATTAGATACAACACTTTGAACTAACCAAGATAGGATAGATAATGGAGTATTTTTGCTGAATTTGTCAAATGCTAATTGACTAGACATTGTTAATATAATTATTGCCTGTGTATATTTGTACAGAATGATTGGATTTATTGTATATAGTTTTTCTATGTTAATTAAAACCTTCACTTTTTGTTTAGACAAAAAGGGGGAAGTGTATGATATTTTATTTGTGTGCTGACAAATAAAGATTACCTGGAGGTCAGAGGGTAGAGCTAGCCACTAGTTAACCATAGAGGCCAGGCAGTGGTGACACATACCTTTAATCCCAGCACTTGGGAGGAGGAAGCAGGAAGATTAGGAGTTCAAGGCCACACTGGGCTGCAGAAGATTGAACCAGTCTAAAAGAGAAACAGAGTCTGGTGGTGGAGTCTCATGCATTTAATCCCAGCACTAGAGAGGTGGAGACAGGAATATAAAGCCTGTAGAGACAGGATCTTGGCCCATTCAGTCTGAGGATTCTTAGAGACAGGGTCTTCTGCCTTTCGGTCTGAGATTTCGTAGCGGTAAGAACTCTCTAGTGACTGGCTACTCTGCTTCTCTGATCTTTCAGTTTTCACCCTTGATATCTGACTCCAGGTTTTTATTGTTAAGACTAATAAGGATTGGGCTTCACATAACCTTTACAGAAACTGAGGGGGATTCAATAGTAAAAATAGTGAAACAGAGTGAGAGCATTCATGAAACCAAAACAGGAAAGAATTTTAAATAAAAGACCACTGGTCCAGACTATGTGAAGTCAGATGTGAACTGAAAATATGCTAATGCATGAAGCAAAAGGAGGTCACTGTGGTGGAACCCCTGCCACCTGACTGTAGCTAAAATGCAGAAGTAAGTGGTTAATTGGAAGGGAGAAAAGTTGAAGGTATTGTATGTTAAATATTCCTGCTAAAAATTTATCTTGTGAACAGAAGAAAAGCTAGTCTCATGCCCAGCAGGAGCCAGATTCAAGGGAATCTACACTTTGCTATGAGACATGAAGAAATTCACATAAACCTAAGACTCATACCTCAGACAACAATAATAAAGTTTAACATGTTAATTTCTAAGTGCAATGGGAATGCAATAGAGATTCATAGAAACAAAAATCACATGACCTAAAGGGTTTCACTGGAAATGAGAGATGAGATGAGTATTTTGGAGGCATATTTATCTCTTGTCAATCAGCAAATCCATAAGGGATGAAAAGAGCAACGTAGATTGCATGAAATAATTTTTATCATGTTCCCTAAGTTATTTTCAATATTAGTTAATAGTGCTTCCTGTAATGAAAGGTATTTTAATATTCATGTGTGAATTATTTTGTTGTAAAATCAATTTTCCAGGGTCTAGAAAGACAAACAACTGAGAAGATCTTTTTGCTGGCAGCCCACAGCTGCCTGTAACTCCACCTCCATGGCATCCAAATCTCTCTCCTGGCCTCCTCTGTGGGCACCAGGCACATATATACATGCAAAATCTCACACATAGAGTAAGATTAAAATTTAAAAGATTTAAAATAAATCTTTAAAACAAACAATTTCTCCTTTACTTTATATTCTATGTGAGGCAACATTTTAATGGATCAAGAGACACTAGAGGGGAGAAGATAAGACAAGGAGTCAATAAACTCGTTGTCCCTGGTAAGATAACGCCAGCTTTTGACATGCATGCCACTGTTCTTCATTTTTCTAAATCCATTCCTGTCTAGGAAAAAAATATGGATCTACAATACATACATAGGGTTATCTTTTTCTTGTGATGGGCAATTATTTGGATTTGTCATAAAATAAATCATATAGACTACATATTGTTTTCTTTCCTCATTAATCCAACAAATCTAAAAGTAAGAAACTATCATGTGGCTCCAAGTTGACATGCCATAAATCCATGGACAATGTAAAATATCTGCCCTCCTATTTTATAAATAATATAATGCACTTTTTTTTGGTTATTGCCACAAATATACTTTGAAAGACTCTGACCAAAAAACACTTGTAGCCCTTGAGTTGAACAGCCAGGGACTTCCCAGCCTTTAAAGAATCTTCATTCAACAAACATTCTGAGTGCAGACCATTTTATCCAATGTATTTCATTGCTTTGAGGGAATATTATGGTTTCCATTGCTCTTTTTTTTCTATTTTAAAAAATGAGAAATTTCAAGGTTTTAGGGAAACTACTCTCAGTCTGTTTTCAGTGTATGATTCACTACCAGATCATTAGCTTTTATTATTATTTTTTTTGTAAATAAGTGGGTTGGAGAGTTCATAAGATACCATAGTGAAGATGATATTATCAAAATCCATCAAGACCTGTCTTAGACATCTGATAGGGCCAAGTTGGTTTGGTATTAGAGATTTCCTAGTCTCTCCCATGTTCTTTAACAGCAGTTGTTTAACATGAGTATGGGTTCTCAGGTCAAAGGCTAATGGTTCCATTGGTCTTTTCTAAGAGACACGGTAGCTATAATGTGAGGGGCTTGAACAGTCCTACCAAAAGGATTTGAACATTTGATATCATTTCATGTTTATAAATCTCAGAAGTTATGTGAAGGTATCATTTTATGGTACAAAATTTGAATATTGGCATTTGCATGTGCTCAAAAATAAACTTATTCTCATGCTAAAAATAAAACAACAGAGGCTCATATAGTTTAAATTTTTTAATCGAGGCCAATTTGCTAGTGTGTTACATAATTACATGTCATATTTTCGTTTACTTGCCGCATATTCACTTCTCTGGGAGAATTAAATTCTAAAACCCAAGCCTAAGTTGATAGAAATGGATTCTTACCATTTCAAACTTCACGGACAATGGCGCTAATCCTGTCTTTAAATGTAGCCTTGTCAGTATTTCAAAGGCACAAAGGATCCAACTACAAGAGCTCTCCAGACCCCAAGCCAGAATAATTAAAGCAACAAAATGGTAGCCTTGGATTTTTACCCAAGTTATTCAGTATATGTCCACAAGTTTGTTATGTATACATGAGCTAATAAATAAACAGGTTGAGTACAATGAATAAGACACTTACAAATAATGAAAAGGAATGTAGGTAAACATTCTGCCTTTGATGTATGAAGTAGAGCTCTCATGTCCATGACTGAGCTACATGACTTTCTTTTAGAGAGAATAGCACATAAAAAGCTGAGAGAAAATAACCTACAGTTAAAAATCTAACAAACATAACTTCCAGTTCAATGATCAAGGTAAACCTCAGTAGTGATAAGTCTCGCTGATAGTGTATACCCTTGATACGGTGTGATGAGAACGACATTTTTATCTCCATGATCTTCCTCGCAAGATCTCATAACCTCAGTCTAATCATGGAAAAACATCAGGCAAATCCCAACTGAAGGACATTTTACAAAATGCCTGACTAATGCTCTTCAAAACTGTGAAGGTCATCAGAAACAACCAAAGTCAGAGCGACTGCCAGAGCCAAAGGCACCTAAAGAGCTATGACAATGTACAGTTAACTTAGTGTCCTATGAGGGGACCATGAAGCAGAAATAGCCTTGTCTTCTAAACAGCAGGAAATACATATGTAGCATGCAGTATGCTTGGAAATAATGCATACATTTTGAACATTAATTATAACAAATGCAGAAAACTCACTAAAAGTATCAGTAACAGGGAAGGGGTGAATGAGAATTGTCTGAAATGTCTTTGGAATTTGCTGTTAATATTTACTCAAAAACATTGTAAAACCCTAAAATATAAACAAACAGATGATCAGTAGTGCATATTGGCTTAGAATAAACATTATGATACATCAAGATTATGAAAATACCATAAAATTTGATGTAGATTTCTCCTAATGGAGACAGTATGCTTGCTTATTTTAACAAGATTTTATAAAGGAATAATCTGAAGGATTTGAGAAGAGGGAATATCTAAGCATCTTATTTTAAATATTCATATAAAAATCATTTGTGCACATTTGTATAAAACTTAGTTTTTATTATTTCTAATGATATCTTGTAAAATAAATCACTGATTAAAATGTGCTTAGATGGAGCCAGTGAGGTTGCTAGATGGGTAAAAGCACTTGTTGCTGAATTGAAGCCCTGAGCGCAAGCTGTTCGACCTATATAGTGGAAAGAGAGGGGAATGACCTCCTCCACACAAGCACCTTGAATGGTGGATGCTTGTATGTGTGTGTGTGTGTGTGTGTGTGTGTGTGT
>CABHPR010139908.1:41603-78207 GCA_902168415.1 Peromyscus melanophrys | reverse complement strand
TGTGTGTGTGTGTGTGTGTGTGTGTGTGTGTGTGTGTGTGTGTGTGTAACCTAGGGTTTGAACATATCTTACTAGTAGGTAGGGGTGGTAAATATGAATGAGATGGCTCTTTTCTTTGTTTGGGGTTTGGAGAGACAGAGTCTCACTATGTAGCCCTGACTGGCCCGGAATTCTCTGCATACACCAGGCTGACCTTAAAATTACGGCAAACCCCATGTCTCTGCCTCTTCAGTGTGCTGGGTTACTGCTGGGTAACAACATGCCTGCCTTCCTTTTCTTTTTTTGCAGTAGGCTCTTATTACGTGTCCAGGCTGGCCTTGAACTAACTCTGTAGCCCAGACTGACCTGGAGTATGTGATCCTCCTGCTTCTCAAGCAGCTGGGATTCTAGACATGCACCACCAGGTGGTCTGGCTCCGTGATATTCTGCAGCAGCAGCCCGAACAGACCCATACAGGAAGACCAGTCAATGAGTTTGGTTTAGCTTTGTTCTTTGTGAACTGGACACTCCCCTTGAAACCAAATCTAAAAAGAGCACATTTCCAGGGGCGAGCAGAACACTGGTGCAGCAGGCAGCCACCTGCAGCCTCTGGGAGAAGCCAGGTGCTACACCTGTGTTTGTTTTTGCGCTGCATGCTTTCAACTGCTGCCGTGGCTCTGTGTCCCCCAAAGGTTTCTTCTAGATCTTCTTCTGGATGATAACAAACAGGCAGGTAAATGTCAGCCCTGTGCTTGTGAATGGACTTGGGGTGGGTGGGTGGGTGTGTATGTTGGCGGGCATGGGGGGGGGGGGGGGGGAGTGTGTCACACTTCTGAATCTATGCTGCCCTCTAGTGGCTACCATGAGAAACATGTGACGTATTTATATGAAAAACGCAGAAACCTTGCCGCAAATTGTCCAGGCAACTGAGATAACAGTGGTGACCTTAGGCAGCAGAGACAAACAGTTCGCAGACACTACCCCAGTTACCCGGCAACAGTCTGTTTTTGCGCATGTTTTCCATGTGAGAAAAGGACAGAAAGAAAAACACGCAAACAATCAAATGGGGAAAGGCAGGACTTACTTCGTCCGTGGCTCTCAGAGTTGCAGAAAATCTGCACTGGGTTGAAACTCTGTGATGAGAGGCACAGCCCTAAGTGAGTCCGTGGCGGCACAGAAGAGCTCTTCCTCTGAGCCAGGTGATATTCTGAACTCTCCCTGCACATTGACTCACCTTGTGCAGTCCCCCTTCAGATGAGGAACCCGGTAAAGTGAAGTTGTTTTCCATGTGTTTCACAGCTGGTGTGTGCTGGGATTCTGACTCTGTTGAGCCCAGAGCCTGCAGTCTTCATCACTGCGTTCCAAACCACCTCTCAGAGAGGGGATGCCTAAGGCTCATCCCTAAGTCTCAGTCAAAAACTCAAGGCATTATGGTGTACTTGTCATATAATAAACAACCACTTGGCCCAGATAATTCCAGATAATTACTACATCCAGTTGTGTCCAATCTTTTGACATGACAACACAATGCTGTCTTTCACATTTATACTCAAGAACCATGCAATTGAGTTACCAAAAAAATACAACAACAAAAATCTTACAGTGTTTTAAATATGCTTATGATTTTTACTGGACCACATGCATAGCTATCCTTAGCCACATGTGACCACCCCTGATAAACTAACTTTTCTTGTGGTTTTGTACAAGTTAATGTTTTAATAGGCTGGACTGAAAGTCAGACTGTAAGACCAGGAGTGGCAGCTTTTCCCTCTCAGGTCAGTAGCCATCAGTGTGTTCAAAACACATTTGAGGGGTGTGCAGTGTGAAGAGAACCTCGGGCTCGGGGTGTGATGATGTCAACACAGCCCTGGACCCTAAGATCATGACAGAGCCGAGAGAAGGATAGGCAGACAATCCTACTGCAGGCCATAAGTGCCAGGAGAGGATGCTCAGGGCTCTGAGGGAACAAAGCAGGGTCACCTAAGCTAGACTGGGGAGAAGCATCGGGAGAGACTTCCTGAAGGGAAAGGCATCCAGCTGCTGGGAGAGGGGCAGCTGTCATGGCTTCTCTTCTCCTTCCTTGCTTAGTGCCCTGGGAGGAAGAAGGGCTTGTGTGATTCATAATTTGAAGATTGATAAACTGGGACTATATAGCCGCATGCCACCCTCCACCCTCTTTAAAGAGCTGAGAACTCACAATCAATGCACTGGGACCCCATGTCACTCTTACAGCTCTCTAGCAGCTAAGTTGTGGGGCAGCTGGCTGGGAAGGGACAGCAAGTCCAGCAGCGAGAGGAGAGGTGAGCTGCCTGCATCCTTGCTGGTTTCTGGGCAGAGGCAAATCTGAGAGATCAGGAAGGGAGCATGGGGTGTTTTGTCTCCCAGGACTCATTTTAGGAACAGTGACTCCTCTGCTTCAAGTGGCACTGGGAGCTACAACAACAGACCCCAGCCACCCTCTTCCCAACACAGACAGATCCAGGGAAGGGAAGGTTGACCAAGCCCAGGCAGCTTCATAAGAAATGGCTATGGATCACCATCCCTGACTTCAAACTCTACTATAGAGTTATAGTGCTGTGGGATATCTTTCTGTATGCTGTGAATATGTGTTGCTCTGATTGATTGATAAATAAAGCTCTGATTGACACTGCTAGCCACCACCAGGAAAAGCAAGATGAAAAATACCTGTAATCCACAAGCCACGTGGCAAAGTATAGATTTAAAGAAATGGGTTAATTTAAGATGTAAGAGCTAGCTAGCGAGAAGCCTGAGCCATTAGGCCATATAGTTTGAAAATAATATGAGCCTCTGTGTGTTTACTTGGGACCAAGCAGCTACGAGGCATGGGTGGGAGAGGTTTGTTCTGACTGCAGGGCCCAGGTGGGACACAGGAAAACTTCCAGCTACACTATAGTAATAAAAACAGCATGGTGTTGGCATAAAAAATAGACAGGTGGATCAATGGAATCAAATTGAAGACCCTGACGTAAATTCACAGACCTATGAACACCTGATTTTTGACAAAGAAGCCAAAATTATACAATGGAAAAAAGAAAGCATCTTCAACAAATGGTGCTGGCATAACTGTATGTTGACATGTAGAAGAATGCAAATAGATCCATACCTATTGCCCTGCACAAAACTCAAGTTCAAGTGGACCAAAGACCTCAACATAAATCTAGTTATACTGAACCTGATAGAAGAGAAAGTGGGAACTATCCTTGAAAGCATTGGCACAGGAGACTACTTTCTCCATATAACACCAGTAGCACAGAAACTGAGATCAACAATTAATAAATGGGACCTCCTAAAACTGAAAAGCTTCTATAAGGCAATTGTCAATAAGACAAGATAGCAGCTTATGGGAGCTCACGGACCAACAGCTAGGGAGCCTGCGTGGGACCAACCTAGGCCCTCTGCATATGTGTGACAGTTGTGTAGCTTGGTCTGTTTATGGGGCCCCTAGCGGTGGGATCAGGACCTGTTCCTGGCACTTGAGCCTTGAGCTGACTTTTGGAAACCTAGTCCCCATGCTAGGTTGCCTTGCCCAGCCTTGATGCAGGAGGAGGAGCTTGGTCCTGTCTCAACTTGATGTGCCATGCTTTGTTGACACTCATGGGAGGCCTGCCCCTTTCTGAATAGAGACGGAGAAGGAAAAGTGGATGAGGGGGAGGGTAGTAGATGGGAGGTCGGGGGAAGGGATGGGAGGAGAGGAGGGAGTGGAAACCGTGGTCAGTATGTAAACGGAAAAAGTTTTTAATTTAATAAAAAAGAGAGAGGAGAGAGAGAGAGAGAGAGAGAGAGAGAGAGAGAGAGAGAGAGAGAGAGGAGAGAGAGAGAGAGAAATGGCTTTGGAGCTGAGTTTTGCAGTGGTGGTTCTTCATTCCTTTTCTTAAGTGTCAGAGGACTCCCTTTTAAGTTTTTTCAGGTTTCTTTTGATGGCATGTTACCGAGGACCTGTACTATCACCCATAATGCTACTTGAAGAAGCTGTTTCCTAACCGCACCCAGGACAGATGATCATGCAGCTTCATGCCATGGATTTTCCAGATTCCTATAGAACCACATTCCCTCCAGGTGACGTGTCCATATCACCTTGGATATGCTGACACCTGGTCTGGATGGATGAAAGGACTGGTCAACAATCAACTGTGCTCCCTTTGAGGTGCCACCTACAGAGAAGCGGAGTCCTGGGCCCTGTATGTTGGGTTACTTCCCCCAGCTGCCTCCCAGCCACACCCATCTCCTTGTCCCCATTTGTGAAGCTGAGCTCTAGGGTTCGGTAAGGTCAATGCTTTTTCCTCTCTGTGTCTCAGCCTCTCACCAGCTCAGAGCTCTTAGCTACCATCACTGCCGGCACCAGTAACTCGACACTGAGGGCCATGTCCTACAAGAGACCTCCGAGGTGGATGACTCCCAAGGTGGGGCAGTTTCACAGTTGTCATTGTACAGCTGTCCAGCCAGCAATCATCCTGTGACAGCTAGGGAAGCCAGCTCAGGGAGGTTAGGTGACATTGCCAAGGTTACACATTTGCTTTGTGATACCACTGAAGGGAAAAGGCCAACGTGTCCTAAGAACCAACAGCAACAGCATGCTCGCCTGCAGTGGAGTTGAAAACTTAAAGCAGTTTTTTTTTGTTTTTTTGTTTTGTTTTTTTTTGTTTTTCGAGACAGGGTTTCTCTGTGTAGCTTTGCGCCTTTCCTGGAGCTCACTTGGTAGCCCAGGCTGGCCTCGAACTCACAGAGATCCGCCTGCCTCTGCCTCGCGAGTGCTGGGATTAAAGGCGTGCGCCACCAACGCCCGGTTTAAAGCAGTTTTTAAAGTCTCTCTCTCTCTCTCTCTCTCTCTCTCTCTCTCTCTCTCTCTCTCTCACACACACACACACACACACACACACACACACACACACACACACCATTTCCAGAAGCCAGTCCCCACAGGTGCTGAATCCTGCCTGATTCCGTTGTCACCAGGAGAACACACAAATAGCTAAGATAATAAGGCGATGAGAGATTCCCCTCACGCTGGAAGACTCTGTTGCCATGACCACCATAGGGTCGCCGTAGAAATAGCTGACTCCAAGTCCTAGTGGGTTTCCTCTTCTGTCTTGCTCAGAACTATCACCAGTGGAAGACAAAGGCATTTGGCCTCTGTGTACAGGTTCCTGACTCTGCCTCACCCTTGACCTCACTTTCCCAGAATTTGTTAATCTGGTCCAGTTCCAGGACATTCCTCTACCTGTCTTACAAGGTCTGTTGCAGCTGAAGTCGGGAACCTCGTGCTGTCCTTCTGCTTCTTGTGTCTATAGCTAGGCAGGCCGGGGTCAGCCTGCCTTGCCTGGGGGCAGGACCAGATGCTTCTTTCATGCCTTTCCCTCCTCCAAACTGAGGGGACAAATCAAGTAGGGGAAGCAGCTAGCTTCATCTGTATCTGCAGCTTGACCTTGATGACCCCCGAGCAGCTGTCCCCGTAGCTCAGCTACAGACAAGGCTGTGCTCTATTCCCCATTTAGCAGGGTATGTGCTAGTAAGTGTCTAACAACCTTCTCTTTGGGGAAGAGGAAGACAGTCCTGCCTTGGTGCATGTGCCAGCTTCCATGGTGTAAATATTCTCACTGTGCATCATTAGGAAGAGATGCAATTATGCAATGTTTCCACCCTACTGACACAATAGGGGTAAATTATCTCAAGAGCATAGATAATAGCAAAATCATTAGGAAGTGCAGAATTGTCAACATGTGTTGTTGGTTTTTAAGATGTATTTGTTTTTATGTGTCTGCATCTGTGTATGTGCACCAAGTGCATGCTGTGCCCGAGGAGGCCAGAAGAGGTCATCAGACTCCTGGAACTCGAGTTACAGATGGTTGTGAGCAGCCAGAAACCGGTGCTGGACACTGAACTTGGGTCCTCTGCAAGGGCAGCAAGTGCTCCCAACCGCTGAGCATCTCTCCAGCCCCGTGTGTTACTTTAGTTTTTAACTATAGCTCAATTGTAAATTGTTTGGGGACTTGCTATTGTTGTTAGAAACAGTCTCACAGTACCTAGCAGTTCTGACGTTGAAAGCCTTACCCTCCTGTCTTTGCCTTCCTAGGGCTGGGATTAGAGTGGTGCCACTGCTCTGTTGTAAAACGATATGTTTTGTTTTGTTTTTGTTTTTGCAAGACAGGGGTTCTCTTCATAGCCCTGGCTGTCCTGGAACTCACTCGGTAGACCAGGCTGGTCTCAAACTCAGAGATCCACCTGCCTCTGCCTCCCGGATGCTGGATTAAAGGCATGCACCACTACTACCCTGCTTTAACTTTACTTTTTAGAGACAGATTCTTGCTGTGAGGTTCAGGTTGGACTCGAATTGATTATGAAGTCCAGACAGGCCTCAGACTCTTAACCCCCTGTCTTGGCCTCCCAAAAAAGTTGTTAAAGATGACTGTATTTGACAACCAGCTCACAGAGCTCCTGAAAAATGGACAATTGGCTCTCCTAATGAAGAGATTCTAGCCAGCTCCAGCATGCTCCAGTTGCTCCAGCAAACCTGGCTCTGGCAGGCCTTGTCTTTCTCTCCCATTCCCTCTGCCTTGCTTAAAACCATCAGATTACATTTCTAAAGCTAGTCCCCATGGTCCATTCCCTTATATGGCCAATTCCTCCTTCTGAGGCTGACTACCAAGATCCAGCTATCAAAGTATTGAAATCTAGCAATCAAAAGTCCCCTGTGGATCACCTAATTAATATGCCCAATTAAAATTAAACACCGCATCCTAACACAGGGTGACCCCTTGTACCTTTATAAATTGGCATTTTCCTATGTGCCATGTCTGTCTCCTCTCTATCCACATATGCTGTGTCTGTCCTTTGTCCCGCCCTCTCCAACTCCAGAGCAAATACCCCTTCCCACCCTCCTTTGTCCCCTTTCTCCCCTCTAACTTGTTCCCCTCCCCCCTCTTCCTCTTTCTCCTGTCTTTCTCCTTTATCCCTGCCTTCTGTCCTTCTGGGGCAAATAAATCTCCTTGGCACTGGGATCTTGGTCTTGGGTGTCTTGAGTCAACTTTTAGGTCCCCTTCACCTAACCCTGCAGATGACTCTTTTCTGCTCCTTCCCTAGCCTGGGGAGTTCCTCCCATCAGAGTCCCTTTCATCTGCCAGACATCTTTTTCTTTGGAGAAACAGCCTCTTCCATTCTGTCTTGTCACCAAGAAGCAATCACATGATCTCACGTCATGGGGTGAGCAGGTGGGTAACACCAGAATACTGTCAGCCCTGTCCTCACTTGGGAACAAGGGAAAGTTGGAGGAAGGAATCCAGCTAATTCCAGAATCTGTCAGTATTTACACTGAAATGTCCCCATTCTTGTTCCATTCTGGTCTCCCTCCCTGCAGGGTTACTGTGACAGGACCACCTGTGGCCCTAGAAAAGGGCTACACCTTCTGCCATGGGCCCTGTGCACACAATCCTCTCTGCTCCCCTTCATACCCGAGGCCTTGGGTTTGCAGGAGCTACCTCAGTTCCCCACGGGCAGCCCATACCTTCTTAAGCAGTGTGTCCTTGTTCACTTGGGCTGTAACAAAGCCCGGCCCTTGGAGTAGCTCCTAAACAACACACGTTTACTTCGAACACTTTGGAGACAGGGAAGTCTAGATCAAGATGGTAGTACATGTTTGGTGAGGGCCTGCTGACTGGCTCTTTCCATTGTGTCCTCATGTGGGGAAGAGGAGAGGGTGCTCTTGGAGGATTCTTTTTCATTATCCTTGTTATTGATTTATGAGAGGAGGGGACAGAATATGAATGTGAGCATGCATTGCCACAACGAGTGAGATAATATAAATATATATTATCGCTAAGTTCATTATCGCTAAACCAACATAGTTGAGAAACTTAAATAAATACTGTACACAGAGGAAAGAGAAGGAATGCAGACACACACACACACACACACACACACACACACACACACACACACACACACCGATAATAACCAAAGAAAAAGAGGCTATCAACTTGACAGTGCTGGAGGAATTGGGGGGGGGGGGGTTCTAGGTAGAGTAGCACAGCTGGATGGGGCCAGAGAGAGGAAAAGAAAGAGAGGGAGTGATATAATTCTGCTTCAATTAAAAACAGATTTTAAGAAAGATCTAAAGGAAAAAATAACAAGATAAAATGTCATAATAACACCCCATTTCTCTTAATCGAACTTAGAAGACAAGGAAAACGGAATGAAAAACTTCACGATGTGAAGATAACTGCCAACTAAGATTGTTTTATCAAAAAATGGATTTTAAAAGTCTACTGTTAATAGGACGTTTCAAAATAAATCCAGAGCATCAGCGCGTTATCACCAAGTTAATGTAGTGGAGATACTTAAATAAATACTGTACACAGAGCAAAGAGGAGTCCCAATTATGGGACACAGGAAAGAATAAATACCTTAGGAGCAGTATCTGAACAAAGAGTTGGAATGAATCTATCATGTCCCACAAAAGAAATCAGCACAGGCCCTGATGCTAACTGGGGAGAATCATGAAGTCAATAATAATGCAACACACCAGAAAATCAGGCAACAAAAGTGCAGTTATTAATAAACATCTTCAACAATAACTTTACATTTAAGTAAGCCAAACACGCCAGTAAAGAAAGCTAGATTGGCTTATTGCATTAACAAAAATGCATCCCATGATCTGAGGTCTCCAGGAAATAATGCTAAAGGAACTCATGGACAAAGAGTAAAAAGAGTGAAAATCAACCTGCCAAGTGGATAGAAACCAAAGAAAGTAGGCATGACTACTCTGATAGCTGATAGCAAACTTCAAACTAAAACTGGGCCACTGCATATCAACAGAGAACATATGACAGAAACGTTTATTGACATTTTCCCTGGGTATAATCCTCACAGCAACAGCAAGGCTAATTTGAGGTTTCAATTATCAACACAGGAGCACTGAGAAGAAACAGACAGATTAACAACTAATAGTTTTGTTAATTAGGAAGTAGAATTTCATTCCAGCAAGCAGCTTCCTTTTGTAACTCTCCAGATGTAGTTTTAGAACAAAATTTGCTTGAGATGTGCTATCAAAATCCATGTCTCTGGAATATTTCACTGGTAAAATAATGAGTGCAGTATAGATTGAAACTCATTTTTAAATATTCACATACTACATTTTATATGGATATGGTAATCTAATTCCTTCCTGATGATTGTTTTAAATATAACGCCATAATCTGATGATGCTTAAATCAATACCCTTGTTTCTTGGACATGCATCTATATATGCATGCAAAGTCTGTATATTAAATATTCTTCAACTGTGTTTAATATGTATTACATATGTGTGTACCTCTTCTATTTTGCCTATGACAGACAATATTGTTTCTCAGATTGTGCATTATTGTGTTTAAAAGCAACATTTTCCCATCTGATTCATTATAAGTCTTATATTTGATCTTAACATTTTGTCATCTTGGGGGTCATAAAATGGATATGCATTCAATAATTTGAAACTGTTATTTCACAAATCCACATTTAAAATTGATTTATGTAAAGATTTAGTTGTATATATAAATAATTGAGTTTTTTATTTTTGTGAATAGTAAAAGTATTTCAGAATCAAATATTAAATTATGATCATTTGGCTAACTGTGTAGTATAAAGTTTTATTTCATTGAGTCTCTGCTACAATATTCCACAGGACAATATTAAATGTTTTATGTTTCTTAGCATACTAAATATGCAGTCATCATTCCAGAATTTTACATTTTTAATTCTTTTTTAATAACTTTTTAAGAAATTTTTTATTCATTTACATATCAATCACAGATCCTCCTCTCTCCCCTCCTCCCACTCCCCCCAGCCTTCCCACCTCAACCCACCCCCCATTCCCTCCTCCAAAAAGGTAAGGCCTCCCTCCGATGGGGAGTCAGCAGAGCCTGGTACATTCAGTTGAGGCAGGTCCAAGCCCCTCCCCCTGCATCAAGGCTGTACAAGGTGTCCCACCATAGGTGGTGGGCTCCAAAAAGCCTGCTCATGCACCAGGGATGGATCCTGATCCTACTGCCAGGGAGCTCCTTAAGCAGATCAAGCTACACAACTGTCTTGCTTATGCAGATGGCCTAGTTCAGTCCCATGGAGGCTCCACAGCTGTTGGTCTAAAGTTCATGAGTTCCCACTAGCTTGGTTTGGTCATCTCTGCAGGTTTCCCCATCATGATCTTGATGCCCCTTGCTCATAGAATCCCTCTCTTCAACTGGACAATAGGTGTTCTCAATTTCCTTGTTTCTTCAAATCTGGTTAAATGTAGACTCAGCCAGCTATTGTCTCTGTATAAATGCTGACATCTAGGTAGATACAGCTCTATGAATGTGGTACAAGGGGGCCTATCTATTGTCTACCACACATGTCTGTTGTAAGAATGTCAGGGAGAGGCAAGGAGGTGTAGGAGAAATCTAACCTGAGCTGAGTCACAGATACATATAATTCAGCAACACTTAGATCCCTGTATAAGCAGATCTGTAACATATCCTTTGTAAACTGAGCTATAGATGTCATAGATACAAATAGAGATAGGTAGAGAGAGAGACAGTCAGACACACGCAGAGACACACACATATGCACACAAGAGAGAGGTTGTTAAAAAGTAGATAATCCGGCCGGGCGTTGGTGGCGCACGCCTTTAATCCCAGCACTCGCGAGGCAGAGGCAGGCGGATTTCTGTGAGTTCGAGGCCAGCCTGGGCTACCAAGTGAGCTCCAGGAAAGGCGCAAAGCTACACAGAGAAACCCTGTCTCGAAAAACCAAAAAAAAAAAGTAGATAATCCATACTCTTCTCTGCCATGGAAACTCTTCCAATTGTTTCATATTGTTTAATATCTGTCAATAGAAATATTGTTGGGTGTCAGTTCCTACAATCAAAGATAAGAAAGCAAAATGTTTGTTAGAATCAATCTCACAAATTTAATATTCACTTACAGGTAAGCTCCAATATCTTGAGTCCTTACTTTATATATTGTGTATACACAGCTTCTCTACAATTCCAATTCCAAGTCTCCTTCCAAAAAACGTCTATATCCTATCCAGTGTTGTTCTTTTAAATTTCCCCTTCTCTTAATAATTCATTTTTAACCTGTACCATTGGGTTCACTTGCTAAACACATTCTGATCCTTTTCTCATTGCAATACATAGACCAATCTTTCAATTTCTTATTAAAACACCCAGAGAAATCTGCCTATATTAAGGAATGTTAGGGTAAACCTCATGTATGCCTACTATGTTCACAGAGGCCCATTAAAAGTTTTGAGTTTAACATTTTACATAAAAACTACCATTTTACCCAGGATATTAAATACAAGTTAATGCAGTGAATAACATTTTTTCTAGTCTTTAAGAATCTATAGAATCCTGAAATCCTTTGTCGTTTTGCTATTTTCACATGAAAACAGAAAATATTTAGTCAACATAAATAATGTTCAGAAAGAACCAAATGGAAAGCAGGAAAGATAGTCAATATTAGAAAAAATATTACAGGAAAAAAAAAACAAGCATCGGAACAAGTCACAAGAAACAAGACAAGGGAGATTGCTGGAAAGGAATACCAAATAGAAATCTCCATAGAGAAATCTGTCAAAATAGCCTCAAGCTCGGTGTGGGGTTGTACTTCAATCCCAGCAGTCAAGAGGAAGAGGCAAATGGATCTCTGGGTGTTCGTGGTCAACCTGTTATACCAAGCCAGTCAGGGATATTCTCTTTTAAAAAAAGTTCTTTAAATAGATGTTAATTACAGTAAATGTAAGATATAAAACAGATATTCATTTCTGGCATAATAATTGTTTTCATGGAATAGTCTTATGTTACATATATTAAGATTCTGGTTCTAAGACGTGTGTAAGTGAGGTCTCTTTTACCACATCTCATGGTAAAAGCAAGGTAATGGCTGAGTATTGGGATATAGTAGGTCTTCTAAGCAGAATTTGATTTGATACATGGGTTAAAATAGTACTAAATATGACTTTCTGAATTGCCCTCATATGATCTGCATCTCTGTGCTAGTACTAAGCTAAATATAGGAAAGAGGAAGGAGAATGTATCATGGAGCCAGATAGCTGATAGTCAACTCATGTATCTGTTCCTTTATAATTTGTGATGATGGGCCTTTCAGAAGAGAGAGGACCACCAAACTCCCCAAACGACTGAATAATATTATAATGACAATCACTTTAAATAAAACTAAAACTTTTGTTTTATAATCACATGCACTGTCTTATATTCAGCATCAAAGAAAGAGGACCTTTTCATTCATCTCATGTCTATTCACACTGTATTAGCCATACTATATTAGTCAAATTAGTTTAGGTCTATTAAGAAACAGTCTATAGAATGAGTATATATACATATGTATGGTGTCTCACAAGCACAGAAATTTTGTAATACTTTCACTAAGTTTGAAAATTTAAAACAAGGATTATTAAATGAGTCTGGGATTTCAGAAAGTTAATCTGAAAAAGCTTTTATTTGTTAAGAATAGTTTCAAAATGCAAGTGACAGTTTCATTGGGATGGTAGAAATGAAAATGTGTATTCTTTGGTGTTTGTGTGGAATATTCTGCAGCTAACTGTTCAGTCTTTTTGATGTGCGGTTCACTTAATTCTCATGCTTCTCTCTTTATTGTTGGTCCAGATGATCTATCAATTGGATATAGTAGCATACTAAAATCACTCATGGGTCAATGCTATCTGTGTCTTTAAATCTAGCAGTACCTTTTTTTAAAATGAAATTTTGTGCAACAGAGTACGGTACATGTATATTTAGGATGGTTGACAGTTCCATTAAATGGAATGAAGTGTATCTTTTTATTTCTTCTAATTAGTTTTAGTTAGAAGTCTCTGTTGTCAGATATTGGGATAGATAGTGATGGATGGTTACTTCCTGGTCCAGTTTGATCAGAGCATTTTTTCCCATACTTTTACACTATCATTAAAGTGTCTATCATTCAAGATAAGATGTATTTCTTGTAGATAACAAATAGATGGATTTTGTTTCTTGATCCATTCAGTCAACCCACGTGTTTTGATTGCAGAATTGAGGCTGTTAATATTAAAGTTACTATTGAAATTTGTGCGTGTTACTGGCAGGAATTGTGTTGTTTATTTTCAGTGTTGTTGTTTTGTGTCCCCAGGACCTTGTGTTTTAGCAATTATTTCTTTGTGTTTCTTTCCAAAGATGTAGATGCTTTTAAAAGTTGTAGACGATTAATAATGAGGATGTTATGAATATTTACACTTTATATATTTCATTCAATGTCTGTAACAAGACTAGCAAGTAATATAGCAAGATAAAGGGAAAGCCAGTTACTATTTAAAATTTATTTCAAAAATCTATTCACTTAATAAATTCATACATTTTGGCAACATACCTTGCTTTATTTGCTTCTCTAGCTATAATTCTATTAGGACTCTTGATGCATCTGAAAAACAGTCAGATGTTATTTATAACCTTTACATCAATTAAATAATTCTAGCTCAGTGGCTTACAACCACAGATTATATCCTCAATTCTCAGCACCAAATATGTTCTTTCAGTGATCAGAAAATGATTCTTTATACACAGAACCTAAAAGATGTATCTCCTCATGTCAGGTACATAACTTGTAATTGCAAAGTCATAACATCTAATAGGGACAAAACAAAAGTATACAATGGCTCCTAGTGCATAGGACACAGCATCTTGGAATTAAGCTGGAACATGAAACCTAAAAATAAGATTCAGCAAAATGTTGCACGGCCAAGCTAAAAGTTGCTTAGAAAGTAAGCCACAGCATGTCAAAGCAAACATAGACTTATGTGCGGGAATAATCCTTTTGATTTATGCCTGTTCATTGATGCATCTATGTGTCTATGTGTTCATTTCATGTGTGTCTGTATCTGGGTGTACACATACACATGTCATGGAGCATTTGTCTAGGTCAGTTGACAATTGGTTTGACAACTTGTTCTCTCCTTTCACATGTGGGCTTTGAAAATTGAACAGTCATCAGGCTTCACAACACGGGTCTCTACATACTGAGCCACCTTGTCTGTTCAGGAATAATCATTTCCTAAACAGCAATTTACATTCAGATTTTAAATATATTTAAATTCACTTACATGTGTATAAAGTTTGTAAATGATGTCTCATAAAAATAAGAGCACCAGGAACTTTCCAAGTTTATAAGATTTCTAATTTTGTTTTCTCTCTTTCTCTCTCTCTTGTCTCATGTAGTGTGTGTGTGTGTGTGTGTGTGTGTGTGTGTGTGTGTGTGTGTACTAACAATGTATGGGGTGGCATTCATCAGTGCATGTACTTCTGGAGAGGAAAGCTTACTTCCACTATCTTTCTCTCTCTTTTCTACTTTATTTTTTTTTAAACAAGGTTCCATACTGCACCAAGAGCTCACAGTTTATTCAAGACTAGCCTGACTTAGAACAGTTTCCCAGTGGAGCCCTCTCTCTAATCCCTCTACTTTTCTTTATCATGATTCACCCTTGTCTTAACTTAGGAGGTGTCAACTGCAAAGCCTAATAGTTAGCCAAGATGAAAACAAGAACTGCACCAGAACTGTACAAAAAAAGCATAGCTAACCATTCCTAGGCAGTCTTCCAGGCCCCTGGTTGATCGTGGAGAGTTTGAGGAAGATGCTGTCAGGTTTTCTCTCTGGAGGAGACTTATTCTGGGTCCTGGGATGCTATTAAAATAGCCAGCAGAAGAGCTCTCAGTGAACGGCCTCAAGCTCTGTGCATTTCCTGCGGATCTGCTGTGCTGCATTTCCATGTGAAGCTTTGTCCTGCTCTTCTCTGAATTCTCGTTACTCCTGCAAAGATTGTAAAGAGTAAAATCTAAAGCTGCCGCTTCCTCCTGAAGGTCTATTAAGTTACTTGCGTGTTAACAATACTGCCATGAGACTAAATGAAATTTCTATGGAATGGCATGCTAACAGTGAAGGTGCTGCTGAGTGTACCAACTGTATGCATTTGTGGGCATGAAATTTTTCCAAAGATAGTATGTGATTCTAGAGGTATTCCAAATACGAAACTAGATTTTTAAAGAAGGAGGGATAGGTACAGCTATCAATGATGTGCCTCTTGACCAATAAGACTCCTTCTATCTAGACTAAATATGTTTATAATGTTATTCACGATGTTATTGGAATAAGTAATAAAATATGTAAAGAGTAACATAAGGTCCTGGATGTTCACTTTCTTGATTAGAGGGATTTATTACATGAAAATTTGTTATAACATCATGATGTCATGCTTAACCATATTCACTTGACAAGCTAAAATGAAACATCTAGGAATATGTGGATTTCACTATTATACTACTCTGTCCTTTGGACAAGATATGGCTTTTGCCCTCTTAAACTCTTAGCAGTTGTAATTATCTGTACCAGAATTGTTGACACACCGGGCCCCTTATTTTCATATGGAGTTGGGGCCTCATGAGTCCTTACTTCTCCATGAGAACGTATAGACAATTAATCATTGCACAAAGAGAAAGAATCTTTTTTTGTGGTTGCTTTAGTTCCCTGTAAGTTCCCCATGTTGCTGTGAGTAAGAGTTCACCCAAGCTCCTGTAAGTGACCCCAGTTCCACTCACTGCCCCACAAAGGTGGGATGAGTAGAATGGTCATCTGTGTGTCACCACTGCAGTCCTCATGCCTTCCAAGAAGAGGTCATACCGTATTTGTAAACCGGTTAGTAGATTTTACAAATATCACCTTTTGAGAACATTTGAAAAGATTTGTTTTCCCTTATGTGCACCTCGTGTATTAGCTGAGTATAATTAAACATTTGGCACCGGGGAATAATTCACAACAAACTCCAGGGAGAATGTGATGTGGGGCTGTTAATGAAAAAGAACCAAAGAAGCTTAAGACACTGTGACATCACTTTATCATTACCAAGGCAGCACAGGTGGAAATCGCCAATATAGCTTCCAAAATCTTCACACTCAACAATTTTTAATCATTGTTTCTTATCTAGGCTTTCTCTCCCCCCCACCTCCGCCCCATATTAGTCTTTCCCTATATCACAGTATGCCTTTATGAAGAGTATAGAAACTCAAAAGAACAGTTTGTCTCCTGGATCCCCCTAGTTAGTGGTACAATCAAAGTTCACAGCAAAGAAAATTGTCTGCCAACTGCCAGAATATCCCTGGGGAAGTAGGGGTGGTGGTACTTGTACCGTTGGTTTTAAGCTACACTATCTTAAAGATAGGTCAACATTCAATATTTATTTTTATGATAATGCTTACAAAAAGTTTTATGTAACTATCATTGTCTTAATTAGAAAGTCTCAAAAATACACAGGTGAATATATACCTGATTTGACTAAGTATATGAAATTATCATGTGTAATAAAAAGCAGAAAATATCATAATCTGTAAGAGTGATCATTTAAAATTAAGTTTATGTAATAATATTATTTCCCAAAATTATATTGCTCAACTAACTTTCACCTTTGTCAAAACATTCCTTATAGGAATTTCACAAATAGTTTTTTGCTAAAAATTAATTTTTAGAGACAAATTAATGAACTTATTAGGCTTTCTACATATATGTGCTTTCCTTACTTGTTTAGGTAATATTGAAATGATTTTCTAATGCTTAATTCTTCATGATAGAGGTACTTATATCGTTCCAGTTCCAATGCACTTAATGCTCTGCTAACTTTCAATTTAGAGAGTGTAGATTTAAGGTTTCTAATTTTGGTTTCCATCACATTTATTGTTGAAGTTGTGTGACTCTCCCTTAAGAATTCTGAGTATGGTTTAGTTGTTGTTTGTGCCTGAAACATTAAAAGCAAAACAAAACAATGTCAAAAATAGTTGTACTCAGTTAATGCAGGGTGTTTGATGACTGTAGTTTAAAGTTAGTGAGTCAGAGAAAATTCAAATATGCAGTAATTAAGAGATACTAGAATCTCAAATCTTCATCAGTATCAATTGTATTATGTCAGCACAAAATTTGACTTGCACAATTGTTTACATGTGAGGCACTTGGACATCAAAACCAGATCTTGCCATTTGTTAGGTACATGCTCTAACACATGAGCCACATCTTCAGCCCTGAAATATGATATGGTCTGTATCTTTAAAAGAAAGAGCCATAAAACATCCAAAGGTATTACTAGAGGAAGCTCATGGACCACAAAGAGACTGACTGGAAATTATAAAGGTAATGAAGCTTGGAGGAAGCTACCTAGCAGCTGAATATTAAATTTACTTGATACACAAGCTAAAAATCTGTAAAACACAAAAGAGTCAACATTTACTGTGTGCAAATACTGGTTTCTAGTTTTTACGCTATCCATGTACAAATTGTTTTAAAAAAAATGGCAGTGTGAATGACTTCTAATGAGATCAAACCTAGATGCCACTGGGAATCCACACTCTTAAAAAGACCATGGATGTAAGAATTCAGAAAATTCTAAGGCAAGGTCACAAATTTTCTGGTGAACCTTAGGGTCCTGGTCTTAAAACATTGTCATAGTTGACCTAAATGGGAAGCCAAGATGATGAGTTCACCTCAAAAGGATTTCTGAAAGTTCCTTTTAGAATGGCATGAGTTCCAATAAAATTCCGAGGAGATTCAAAGCTCTTAGGAGAAATGTGGTAGCTGTTTGCTCACTTGAGTGAAGGGAGACCAATATAAATTTGCACAAACACATACATACATACAAACACATATATGTATGTAACAATAGCAGTAAAGAAGATGCTATCAACTTAAAAGGAGATCAGAGGGGTTTGAGGTAGGGTTGCTGAGAGGGGAGGAAGGGATGAAAAAGAGGTGGAAAGTGATGGAATTTTATTTCATTGAAGATTGTGTTAAAATAGAGAGAGACAAAAACAATATTGTAGCTAAAGTTTTCTCCAGTCCCACCCAGGCCCACAGCTGCTAGGACCCAAATAAACACACAGAAGCTTATATTAATTATGAACTGTATGGCCATTAGCTCAGGCTTATTACTGACTAGCTCTTATTTTAAATTAACCCATAATTCTTATCTATGTTTAGCCACATGGCTTGGTACCTTTGCTCAGTTCTGCCTTGTCATCTTGCTTCCTCTGTGTATGGCTGGCGACTCCTGACTCAGCCTTCCTCTTTCCAGAATTCTCCTTGTCTGCTTATCCTGCCTATACTTCCTGCCTGGTTACTGGCCAATCAGCATTGTATTTATCAACCAATCAGAGCAACACACATTCACAGCATACAGAATGACATTCCACAGCACAATATTATTAAAAGAGGCAACGGAACCTAGCTAGAAAACAAGGTGAAAAAAAAAACAAAACAATTCAGTTGCTCAGACACAGGCTGTTTCTTAGATAAAGGAAAAGGTGAAGGATCTAGGGCATAGCAAAGAGCCACAAAGAATGATGTCAATATTGGGGGCTAATTTCTCAGCCTGACCTCAGCCTGCACTGTCCCTTCTGACGTCTCCCTTTTTATAGCCTTGCACTGTTCTGTTTGGAATGGTGGGGAGGGCAAGTGAGCAGATAGTTGAGCAGGTGAATTGCAAATGGCATCACTTCATGTGAAGTCTCTATATGGAGGGAAACTATACATGAAATCTAGTAACCATGACACAGGCACTACAACTTTATTGAATGGTAAGATGGTTTAAAATTTTTATCTTTGTGGTATGTGGGGCAGACAGATCGTGTCCTTGGAGGCCAGAAGGAGGTGCTGGATCCCCTGGAGCCAGAGTTACAGGTACTTTTGAGCTACCCAAAGTGGGTTCTAGGAACTGAACTCAGGTCCTCTGGAAGATCTATAAGATCTTAGCAGCAGGGCTGGAAAGCTGGCTCAGCAGTCAATGAGTCTTCTGGCTGTTGTTGATTAAAATAATTTTAATTTTCAAGAGTGGAGACTATAAAACATTATGACTAGAGATCTGGGTGTGTGGGTTTTAATTGTTTAATTTTCATTAGATAAGAAGATAGAATGTAGGCCAAACATCAAAAAGGTGAGAATGAAGTCAGGTGACTGTCAACACTAGGTTAGACAAAAACCTCTCTTTCACAGCATTGACCCCTTGAACTCAGGGCTATGTTGTAAGACATCGGCCACAGAGAAAGCCTAAGCTTCCCAGCAGAGCTGCTTGCTCCAGTTTGGCTAGCAGCAGCAGCATCTACAGAAGGTACTACACACAGGACAGAGCATTGCTCCAAATGATTCTGCACCCTTCCAAGTCGTAAAGCTGCCCCAACTGAAGCAGGGGGAATCAGAAACAATCTTTCATTCCTAGACTCTTCTCAAACAAGATACTGAAAAAGAAAAAGAAAACTATGTTGTCTATGCCACTAAAGATAAAAATAAAGACAGAGGTTGGAAAGATGGCTCAGGAGTTAAGAGCACTGGCTATTCTCCCAGAGGTCCTGAGTTCATTCCTGCTGCCCACATGGACTCTCACAACCATCTCTAGTGCTCAGACACATATGCAGACAAAGCATCTGTATACATAAATACACAAATAAATAAGTCTGTTAAAAAACAAAAATAAAAGACAGAATTGTTTGAATAGGAGATAATAACAAAACCTAAGTCACATCTTAGAAGTTACTCTCCTTTAAAAAGGGTCCACTGTGTAGTAATATTAATTTAATGATGGCAAACACTGTCATTGAGAAACAACAGAAAACAAGAAGGAGGATACTGGAACTACTGTGGAAGAAGTTTATGCCCCAACTCTTTCAATTGAAATTTCTTTTAAGTAAGCAATTTTGCCAGAATATTATCTCTAATTTGTAGTATGAATCTTAAAAGGTCTTATTAATAAAAACAAACCCGGAGCCAGGTATTGGGGTGAACACTGAAAGATCAGAGAAACAGAACCAGCCACAGCTAACCTCACCTCGCCAATTCCTCAGCTGATCTTGTTTCCTCAAACTGGATGCTTCTGAGTCCTCATCTGAATGGATCTCAGCTGAACTGCTGCTCAAAAGCCTAAAAACTTAACCAGCTCTAGTTCCTGTTCCTCATGCCTTATATACCTTTCTGCTTCCTGCCATCACTTCCTGGGATTAAAGGCGTGTGTCACCAAGCCTGGCAGTTTCCAGTGTGGCTTTGAACTCAGAGATCCAGATGGCTCTCTGCCTTCAGAATGCTAGGATTAAAGGTGTATGTGCCACCATTTTCTGGCCTCTATATCTAGTGGCTGTTCTGTTCTCTGACCCCAGATAAGTTTATTAGGGTGCACAATATTTTGGGGAACACGATATCACCACACTAATTAGGATGTGGAAAATAATGGGAATCATGACTTAAAGTACTATAGTAAAAAACAAAGAAACAAAAGCCTGGAAATAGTAGATAATATAACCAAATTCAGACACCTAATCTGCTTTTGACAATTAATTCTCAGAATGAACTAACTTTGAGTAAGGTTTGATAGATCTAACCTTAGATAGGTTCTTTTATTACAATTACTATATTTTAATCATTTTTCTTTCAAAAATTGCTTAAACACTGCTGAATTTTTAAATGTTATCTGGTTGAAATTTTTTTTAGGCTTGGAGGGATTGAAATATTTATTCTAGAAATTCTGTAAAAGTTATGCATGTGTGTGTGTGCATGCACACGTGCATGTGCATGTGTGTATCTATCTAAATGTTTTAAATTAAAGGCAAATGAAACAGCTGGGAAGTATCATTTCTAGGATGTATATTCAGCGCAGTATAAATGGATAGCTTCAGTGTTATATGCAGGAACAAGACCTAACTGTGAACTCCAAGATCAGTTTGACTTTAATAGGAGAAGCCAGCTTCTGAGGGTAATCTTCTCTTCCCTACCTAGCAAATTATGTAAGTTGTATACATTGTAATGAGTTAATCAACCACAGTGTAACAAACTGCAGACTGAATCAGCAGATCCTGTAACAAAGATATGATGGAAACTGAAGTGAAAAAAAAGAAGTTCTGGATGAGGGAGCAAAGATTTCAATGAAGAAAAGAAAAATAACAGATTGTCCTTATAAATTCAACTGAAAATCATATCTTGAGATCAGCAAAGCACAAAATGGACAGGATGAGATGGTAACCCCCCCCCCATCTGCCTCTACTGCATCCTGGTTGGGAAACAGCCTGGCACTCACAACTTCTCAAAAGTTTATACAGCATTATCACATGACTCAACAATTTTCTCAGTAAGTATTCATTCAAGAGAAAGGAAAGCATGTGCATGTGTACATTCATGTCCACAGCATGATTACTAATATACTGTAAGTGGAAATACCAACTAATGGATCAATAAATAAAATGCATGGTGTATAGATACAAGAGAACATTAGAAATAATAAGAAGCCAAATACAAACACCAGCTACAACAGGAATGGACCTTGGAGACATCATGTTAAGTAAAAAAAAAAAAAAAAAAAAAAAAAAAAAAGCTAATATAGAAAGGAGCTATTTATTTGAAATGTCCGGAAGAGACACATCTGTAGAGAAAACATAGCTTGATGTCTCCCCAAGACTGAGCAGAGGAAGGAGGGTTACATGATGGATGAAAAGGATGGAATTTATTTTGAGAATAACTATGATTATAAAATTATGGTTATGATAGAGAGACATAAATATACTGAAAACATTGAATTTTATAATTGAAGTGATTGCATTTCATGGACAGTAATTATGTATCAATAAATTGTTACAAAAATACCTTTATGGTCATAACTTAGGTTCATATATTGCTTTCCTTTAAACTCTTGTGATGTATCAAGTTACAGGAGAATCAAAGCATATAGTTTCAATACAAAAAGAAAAACTTTTCCTATGATATCAAGTCTCTCAATCTACCAAAAGTATTCATTTCACTGCTCAAAGTACTGAAAGACTTATACTTTTCCCAATTAAATGAATTCTGGTCTTAAGACTTATTAAATCTTACCGAGCATTGCTGCGTTGAAATTGGAGTCCTCCTTCCAAATTGGCAGGTTTCAAAATCTCTGTGAGAACCACACTCTCCAATTTCACATTCACGATTTATTATCTTAAAGGGTTTCCCAATTCTGTGAAAAAGTAAGGAATCAACATATGTTAGCAATGACTATTAATAATTGTTAATAATAAATACTTATACTATGTTTTATCATGAAATAAAAAACATCTATAAATTATGCTCCTCTTATTTGTTTGTAGCTAATTTTTCCTCAAATAATTCTAATAACAATCATATGCAAATAATATAAAGGGAATTAGTATATTTTGTGTAGTAATAACAGTTATAAAGTAAATAACAGTTATTACTTTTCACATCAGTATGTACGTATAAAACATTAAGTCATTATCATCTGTCACCAGAGGTCAGTTCAAAATGTGAAAAGGAAAAAAATTATACACAAGTATTTATCAAGAAATACACAAATATATGCAATTTTTGACTATGATTTGTATGTTACCATAGTTAAAAGTAACTGAGGGTGATGAAAACAATGGAAAATGTAAGGAGAGTGCTACACCATTGTTTAAAATGAATTTAATCATGAACATGTTCTTTTAAAAATAGTTACCTTATAAAGCAATACAAATTTAATAATCAAACAGATTTTAAATTGTTTGTACACAGGGTAAACTTTTTAGTTGACCTAAGAAATTAGAATCTTTGAAGAATTCTAATAGTCACATTTATAAATTATATTCTATGGGTAAATATGATTAAATAAAAATGCATGAAATTCTCAAAGAATAAAATGTAAATGTTTAAATGTAAAAAAGAAAATAGAATAAGCAGTACACACATACACACACACACACACACATAATAATAGAAAAACAAGCTATTTATTTGGAAAAGCATGGGGGTATTGCTACATGGAAGGGGTTTGGAGGGAGGAAAGGGAAGGGGGAAATGATATAATCATATTTTAATTTCAAAAAAACTTTTATGAACATGAGAAGAAAAAAGTAAAAGTAATGAGATTTATGAATAGTATCATAATAGCTCAAGGTAAAAAAAAATCATGTGTGGCTATCAGGAAATATATTTGTCTAGACCACACCATTGTTTATTAGGGACTTGTGTAACCATGGGTTTTGGAGTGTTCAAGGGATTCTGGGACTAATTCTCACCAGGCGACAATGCAGGACTATACAAGCATCTGGATCATTCTATACCTAACCAATGCCATTGCTCTCTTCAAGGAAACTACTGTTTTTAAAAAAAATCAATATTCATGTATATGCAAATATTTAATAACATGTGTACTTTGTGCATATGGAAGATGCCAACAGTAAGGTGTTCATCTCCCTCATATATTCCATACATTATAAAAGGAAAGATGCAGAAAGGAAATAAACTAAATCTAGATAATTATGACATTGTTAGAAGTGATAGAGTCTGTGTATAAAGTTCTTTAATCCTGAAGACAATGAAATACAAAAGGAACTGAGGAGTGAAAAGTCATATAAGAATAAACATTTGGGGCACATAAAGTAGAATGCAGTTGCCTCTCCATGCCAAAGGTAATGTTGTCAAAAGCCTTGAAGAATACACAGAATATTTTTATTATTTTGCTATTCAAAAACATCTGGTTTTGTTGTTGAAATATAATGTATATATGATATAGATATGATAGGATGAAAGGGTAGATTAATGAACCTACTTTAAAAGAGCAACAACTTGTTTGAAATGTTTTACATTGGTATAGATTTTAGTTTATTGATACAAATTTAAAGTTAATTTTGTTATACTGTGTGTATATTTCTACTCTTGTTTAAGGTATTATGTTTGTACAGCTCATTTAAAATTGTAATGGATAATTAAGAAATAGATTAATAATTAGTCATCTATGATAATCATATTCATAGCCATGTTAGTTAAGTCTTCTAGGTATACATAGATATATTTCAGATAGATAGGTAATCTTCAAACACTTCAAAGACCTACAGAATATGGCATTTAAAATGTTTTAAAAATTTAGACTTTCTGGACAGTGAGACATGTCTACTGCTGGCAGCACCAATTTACTTCAGAGAGGAGGATGGGCATTGAAGACACCCTATATGGAGTTTATCTTCTTCTTGGCAAAAATAGCCATTTGCGCAAGAAACTGCTCTTGCCTGGACTGCTTGATCGACTGGACATGCAGGACCCATAGGAAGGTGATGACTGAACTTTGCTTGGCAAAATGGTCCTTCAGGTTCCTGCTTCACAGAGGAAACTGCCAGACATTCTACAGGACACAGAGAGAAGTGACTGAGAGACTCTAGGCCTGTGGGCTGAAGACAGATGCCCCAACTTTACAAGAGAGCTTTGGATGACTGTCCAGGCTGCCAGCTGTCTCTGTCTACCCTGCAAGACTCCTGAAAGTTCCTTGTGTCCTTCTCCTCTTTCTCAGGTAATATTATATCCTTCTGAGGTCTTTGATGTAGTTGAAGACTAGATAGTTATAATTTTCCTTAGTTATGATAAAAGATAAATTAGATATGAAACCTTAGACTCACAAATATAGGATAGATAGGATATCTTCTTTAATTTTGCCAAATACAAATAGACTAGATATTATAAATAGACTAGATAGTATAACTGTAATTCTTGCTTGATAATTGTTTTGTTTTATGTAATTTTACTATGTGAAAGTTAAAACCTTCCTTTTTGAAAAAAAAAAGAAAAGGAGAAGTGCTGTGGATATTGCTCTGTATAAATAAAATGCTGATTGGCCAGTAGCCAGGCAGGAAGTATAGGTGGAACAAGCAGAGAAGAGAATTCTGGGAACAGGAAGGCTGAGTCAGAGAGACACTGCCAGCCGCCGCCATGAAAAGCAAGATGTAAGGTACCGGTAAGCCACAAGCCACGTGGCAACTTATAGACTAATAGAAATGGGTTAATTTAAGATAGAAGAACTAGAAAAGAAGAAGCCTGCCATGGCTATACAGTTTATAAGTAATATAAGTCTCTGTTTATTTACTTGGTTGGGTTTGAGCAGCTGTAGGACTGGCAGGTGAGAGAGATTTGTCCTGACTGTGGGCCAGGCAGGACTGGAGAAAACTCTAGCTACATATATATGTATATATTCAGCACTTGGAAGGCTGCGGCAGGGGGATCACAATTTGAAGCCAGGTTGCAAAACATTGTCTCAAAAAAAAGTTTCTGTATGAGTTTCTTGAGTACATCTTAAAGTACTGTTATTTAAATGTTAACAACTAAGTATAAAGTGAATTTTTATTTGGGCATTACTAAGATCAGAGTTAAATCACCGAAATTATCTGGAAGATTAGCATCTTACCCAGCTACTTCTTCTACGCCGCTATTTTGTTTTTTCTGCATCTCCAAACTAAGTTGCACGGATTGTTTTAAGTCACCGAGTCCTTTGCTTAGCTCTCTTACATCATTTTCAGACTATTAAAACATAGAATATAATTTAAAAATTCTAGAGGCTCACTCATCTTTCTTGAATTATTAGTACTCATGAGTTTATGAGGAATGTGGTTAGATGGGGCTTAACAAATGTTATAAACTTGATGGAAACAAGGAAAGAACACAAAATTGATAACTTTTCTTCAAAGCTCTCAAATTGATATATGTAGGGAAAAGGGGGCCAGCCAAAGAAACCCACCCTGGCATGGAAACCAGAGCTAGTGAAAGAAACACACCCTGGATCTCGGACTTGAGCCAGTGAAAGAAACATTTTCTCTCTCAACACAGAACCCAAGAAACATACCTTGACCCTGAAACCAGTGCCAAAGAAACACACTTTGTCCCTAGAATCAGAGCCAGTGAAAGAAATATGCTCTGGCCCTAAAATTAGAGCCAAAAGGCTAAAAAGGACCAATGAAAGAAACGCAGTTTGGCCCAGAAATCAGAGCCATCTCTGCTCCTGACCAACAAAACTAACCAATCCCTGAGCAGGAAA
Organism: Peromyscus melanophrys; assembly: GCA_902168415.1. Taxonomy (NCBI): domain Eukaryota; kingdom Metazoa; phylum Chordata; class Mammalia; order Rodentia; family Cricetidae; genus Peromyscus; species Peromyscus melanophrys. The sequence goes on along the minus strand of CABHPR010139908.1, from coordinate 52,359 downwards.
ACAAACCAATCCCTGAGCAGAAAATCTCCCTAAAGAAACTCCACCCCTAAGAAGCGCTATATAAGCCCCTCTGCCTGTTCAGTTTCTAGATGTGCTTTCCCACCCTGGCACAGGCGGCTGCTTCTCTGGACTCCTCCTTCCCACGTAATCCCTTTTTCAAAAGAGTCTTGGGTGAAGATCTTCATTTGCCAGCACAGAACAGAAGAACCTTGCTCAGATGTCCCTTAGGGGGACTGAGCAGGAAAAAAACTTTGCTGAGACGTCTACCTAGAGAGGGCTGAGTGTGGCAGAGCAGAAAAAGTAACTTTTCAAAGGAGCCAGAGGAGATTGTTGCATTTCTGCGGGGGTTTCCCGTTTAGCAGAGTAAAGCAGAAGAAGCAACATCTTGGGCCTGAGAGAAGCAGCGGAGCTCTGCTGGGAAGATCCCTTAAGGAGGCAGAGTGAAGCTCAGCTGTAAAGGCTTTCTCTAGAAGAGCAGGATTGCTACATCGTGCCGGGAGACCATCCCCCACCATACCCCAGCTTCAGGTATCACCCTGGACAAGTCAGGATACCTCTACCTCCAGAGATGAGCTGTCCTGTTGTGGCTCCACCCTCCAGAGCTGACCTATTATGGCTCTAGGAATAGCCTGGCTTCCAGATAAGTCACGATACCTTTCCCTCCAGAGCTGTAAAACTCGCTTACAATATGCGTGTACATTGCCTATTTTGTTAAGTTGCGAACATTTACCTGATGAAACTGTAAGATTTTGGTAATAAGTGTTAATGAAAATATTAAAGTTAGGATTTCTTATGAAGTTTACCATGATTGGGGAACATGTATCTCACAAGGAAACCACAGGTGCGCCTTAACTCCTATGTTTGGTATAAGAAAAAACAATTCTCCAGTTATCAGGTTTTTCACTGACCTCAATAAATACTATAGACTCTAAAGTACTCTAAATATCCTCAACCTGTGGGTCATGACTCCTTTGACAAACCTCTATCACCAAAAATATTTACATTGTGATTTATAACAGTAGCAACATTACAATTATGGCATAATAACAAACTATGTAACAAACAAAATAGTTGGGGGTCACTGCAACATGAGGCGCTGTAGTAAAGAGCTATAGCGTTAGGAAGGTTGAGAACCACTGCTTCCGGGGAAAGCATTAACAGCTTAGTTCATAGTTCACCACATTTATAGGTTGATTTAATTCATGGTAAGAGTTCCTTTCAGATGTCCTTACAACTTAGATAGCTGCAAATGTTTAAATGTCAGTCACTCGCTTATGATTTAGTATAGTACAATTGGGAGTCTATAGAACCTTAAAGTCCTTCCAGGTGCAGCAGAGACAAATGACACAGAAGCCTTGCCTCAGCATGTCAAGTGTCTGGAGCTACAATTACATGCTAAAATAAAATGTAATCGAGGCTTTTGACAAAATGTAAAATGCAACTGTTTACTGTTTAGTCGTATTTGTTTAAGAAAGCTAAATTTGTATCTCTTGAAAATAGGAGTTTGAGGGACATCTTAAACATGGTAAAATTTCCCATCCAGATCTACTCCCTTTCTGTCTCTCATTAGAAAAGAACAGGCTTCTAGGAGATAACAAAACATAACAAAATAAAATATAATAAGACAAAATGAAAACCATCATATCAAATTTAGACAAGACAAACTAACAAAAAAAGTCACAAGAAAAGGCACATGATTAAGAGACCCACTCATTTACACATTCAGGGGTCCCATGAAAGTGCTAACTGAAAGCCATAGTATACATGCAGAGGACCTGGTGAAGACCCATGCGTGAGGGAGGAACTGGGAAGAGTGGAGGGAGAGGAAACTGTATTCACATTGCATTGTATGAGAAAAGGATCTGTGTTTAGTAAACGGGAAAAATAAAATTCCCCCCAAAATGCAAACTTTGTTTTCTCTCATCAATAACACATATTATTAGAACCTTAATTTTACACACATAAATCAAATAAATAACTTAATTGCATATCAAGTTGAAAACGAGAAATATATCACAAATACAAAGGAAAACAATACTCAAACACACCCTCCACGGGTAGTGTGCCATACAGGCATGAGCAGATCCTGTGGTTGAGGAAGGCGCTGCCACGTTTTCCCCATCTTCATTTTCCAGTTGGTGAGTTTTTTCCACACAAGAGCACTTATGAACCAGCCTTGTACTCAGTGTATTTGATGCAGAAATGTTTTGCTCAAATTTCATGCGAAGTTCAGTATGGGACTCTTCTTGACTGTCATTAGTCCTATGGATACCAAAGAGACAAACACTGAGTAGTAATCGTTTTCTCTGAAATATTCCAAAAGGACTTTCAATAAAAATTCTTCCATAATAATAAATTTTGCTTTGAAGAGAATCTTAACATTGAAAACTATATCAAATCGTACCTACTGAATACAATTACATGTTCAGAATTCTTCCAGAAGAGCACACACACTACGGGCCCAGGAAGATGGCCCAGCAGGTAAAGTGATTGCAGCATTGTTGATGCAGCACGGGACCAGAGTTCAAATCCCCCACGCTATGAAAGTACCAGGTGGGTGCATCTGCAACCCCAGAGCTTCGGGGGCAGACATAGGGCGTTCTTAAAGCAAGCAGCTAGCAGACCAGCCAAATTAGTGAGCTCTCAGTTCGAGTGAGAGACCATTCGCAATATATAAGGAAAGCGACTGAAGAAGACGTCCAATATCAAAGTCTCACCTCCACATGCATGACACGCATATGTACATGTCCAGATGCCCATACACAAACACACACACACACACACACACACACACACACACACACACACACACATGCAGAAAACAGAGTATATATATATACTTTTGGGGAAAATTAAACAATATAAGAGATAGCAACAATGTATGACTACTTAACTGGTAATCTGGTGCTGAGAGGATTAATATAATTGTTGAGATCAGATTAGAAATACTTAAATTCAAAACATAGTTATGTGATATGATGTGTATATTAACATTCATGATTTACTACCAAATTAGCTACATGTAAATTTATTAAAACATCACATTATACTTTTCAGACCTATATAATTGATAAAACAAAGTTATAAAAAGCAATGAACATTTGTACTAGTAAGGAGAGTTAGGAAGTTAAAGGAAACAAAATGACATTCTCAAGCATTTGCTTTCAGGATTTGTATATTCAGTGGGTAAAATTAAGCACTGGACATTGTTCTAGTTTGCTTTCTGTGGCTGTGAAAAAACACTCCCCAAAAGCAACTTGGAGATGAGTTTGTTTGGCTCATGGGTTACAGTCAAGGGAGGCCAAGGCAGGAAATCAAGGTAGAAGCTTGAAGCAGAAACCGTGGAAAAATGGAGAAATTCTGCTTACTGCTTAGCTTTCCGTGCCTTGCTTAGCTACCTCTTTTATGCAGTCCAGGCCTACCTGCTCAGAGATGGCACCACCCGCAGTGGGCTGCATGCACTCTTCCATATTAACCCACTGATCAAGTAAACATCCCACATATGTGCCCAATGGGCCAGACCTGACAGAAGTAACTTCTCATACGAGATTTCCTTCTCCAAGATATGTTGGTATGCTTAGGTTTGTGTTAAGTTGACAAAAGCTATGACAGACATTAAGCAATAAGAGAAACAAGGAACTGGCTGAGTTGATGATCAAAACAAAACAAATGGAACTTTGAGTACATTTGGCCATTTCAAAAGTACCCAGGAATCAGATGGGGGACCTGCCCCTTCTTGGCTTGTACACATGCTCTCTACTAACAAAGAAATTATCTTACTCAACATTGTGATTTGTATTTACCTCTTTTACCATGGTGTTCTTCTCTATTCTAAGTACAAGGCATGTAAACATTCTAGAGTACAGTTTTGTCACATAAGAAAAAAGTAACAGTGGAGGAAAGTTAATTCACCAGGTGTCAATAGAATTAGCAGTACTTCCCCCCTGGGGTTTCATTTGTATTCATCCCCAAAAAACCAATTTTTTTAAATTATGATTTTTTTTAAAATTAAAACATAATGGTCAGGCACGGTGGCACATGCCTTTAACCCTGGCACTTGGGAGGTGAAGGCAGGCTGATCGATGACAACCTGGTCTGTATAGTGAGTTCCAGGACAGCTACATAGTGATACCCTGTCTCAAAACACCCCCCAAAATTAAGTTAAAATTTTATTACATCACTTCCCCCTTCTGTTATCCCTCCAACCTCTCCTGTGCCTACCCCTTACTCTTTCTCTAACTAATGACTTCTTTTAGATTATTGTTGTTACACATATATGTACATAAGTACATAAAGATAACCCGTTGGGAAGTGCAAGAAGGAAGGCCTTAGTGAGGGAAGTCCTGAAAGAGCATGTGCTGTTGAAATGGGTACAGCCATGTCAAGGACTCCAATGTTTCAGTCCCGTGTGAGTGGCAAAACCTTACCAGGCTGAGACTCAGAGGTTTGGCAAAGCTTTCTGAACTGGAAAGGGTGATACATGTGTACAAACACTAGCAACTGCAGCTCCCTCCTCTTTGTGGATGCTGCAACTTGAGGCTGCTTGCCTACAGAGAGTAGACAACACACCCTCCCACCCCAGGGCTGTGCATAATTAACACACTCAAGTTCAGCATCATAGCAGGAATGGGTGCTGGTCCTTCAGAGTGCATATGCACCGTCTGGACCCCAGCTCTTCCATACATGTGTCCATGTGCTGTTCTTTCTTTATTCCCTAGCTGCCTGCCCTGTCAGATTTCCAGATCCAGGCCAGCAGGACTCAGCACAATCCGCTGACTCCATTGGGTATGCATCTTCTTTGTATATGTTGATAGGCAAATTTATACCTATATAGCTGCATCTAATAAGAAACTTTTAGAAATACATGGCTAAAAATCTGGATGCTTGGGTTAACTATATGAGAATTTTAATGAGGAAAAAGCCAAACATAACTAAAAGAGGGAAGGTAATAAAACATGCCTGGAACAACATTTTATCAGTGAGTCCATCTTCTGATGTAACTTCCCAAAAACATATTGGCCGTAGCTTTCGCATCCCATTAGTGTGAGGATCAAAGTTGACTAAAATTTATGATTTAGCAGTTTATGAATGAGCTGACTGCATCTTCTGTGACCTTCTCTTTCACTCACCTGTTTAGTTCATATAATAGGAAGTTTTTATTTCTTAGTTCTTCCAGATAGCATCGCCTGTACTTCCCCAGTTCTCTCTTGCTGGACTCATTGGAAGTTTTAACACTGGAGACTTCTGACCACAGCCTCTTAATTGTGCTTTCCATCTCAGTTATTACTGCAGTGTGCTTCTTACAGAGGTTCTTATTTTCCTGAACGGCTGTCTGTGCCTACCGCAAATTGAAATTTATATTTAGAGAAAATCTAATTCAAATCATCCTAGTATATTTGATTCTTTTACTTTTGACATTTCATTCTTTCAAGGTGGAAAAAAATGATTTCAATAACAATTTTTAAATGTGTGAAAAATACGTTGCTGTTTTAAATATTTCTTACCAATGTAAGCAGTATTAAATCTGAATTGTAAAAAATACTCATGTATATGATATTGGTAACTGAACCCAGATTTTGGCACCATGCTAAGAAAAGACTAACTCCAAGCTATGCTATTCACCCTGAACCATTCCTTTCCATGGAATTAGTTAATGCAAAGAGAAATTGGTGGCTTCTTGGAGATGGAGAGTTGCCTTCTCCATAGACGTGAACCTGAGAGGCTAGCCATGCTCCAGGAGATGGTTTTATACCCATGCACATACTGGCAGCAGTGAGCTAAAACACAACACGGAAAATAATCCAAAATGGGCACATACAGTTAGTGGGGAGAGTACTGAAAGCAACGAGAAAAGTATTGAAGTGTAGCAATTAGGAGGTACATTTGATTCAAACAATCTATGTATGTGCAAAGTTACAAACAATGAAAGTGTTTGTATAATGAGACATTTCATATGAACACATTTCATATGTTCCCTAAAGTATTTCTTTTTATTGCCAGGAAGGAGGTTGACATGACTCTGACTTACCAAACTCGAACTCTGGGCCAGGTCTCTCTGTGTGTCCTGCAGATGTCTCTGCAGATGTTCTATTTCCGCCTTTTGTCTCTTCACTGTAGCTAGTAATGAGGTATTTTCTAGTTCTAACCTAAAATATATTCAACCATATTTTAAAATACATTTTTTTTCACATATCAATTTTAAATGCCACATTCTTTTTACTTTTTAAGTTTCAGTTGTCAGGTAAGTATCACGTTTCCTTGTGACATTTTCACAGAGGTTTATTATTACGCTTTGTTCTTATCTGCCATCAAAACCATCTCCTGTCCCTTCCACCGCTTCCTGGAGTCTTCCTTCTCCTCTCTGCTGGTGTTTTTGTGTCTCAAATGTCCCAACTAATCCCTTGTTGCTCCCCTCTCACTTCCCGTTAGAACTCTTTATACCCTTTCGCAGCCCCCTTTCTAATCTCTTTCACACACACACACATCACAACATGTGATATCATAATACACATGTGAAACAGTGACTTTATAAAAGAAATATATTAAATGTCGATGATGTACAAATTCTATCATTTTTGAACCTTTTTAAAAGAATGAACAAGATGTAGGTACATGAAAAATTATGTACTTTTTGGTTGGTAATGTTTGGGAAATAATATCCCTCATGCATGCAAAACCATGCTATACTATTGAGGTACTTCCCAAACTCTGTGTTGTGAATTTCAAAAAACTTATAACAGTGTTACAGTGTTTTCACAGTAACCATAACTTGGATGAGTCTCATTTTACTCATTTGCTATATAAATATAGGCTGATTTAAAGTTTACATTTGTAGGTGATCTTCCATCTTCTGTGCATGTTCTTTTTCTTCATGTAACTAAATAAAAGATAAAAATAATGTTCTTAATACTCTGATACAAATTGATCCATCGTCTATTTGCGTGCTAAAGCTTTTGTAGGAATTCGGGCAGAACCTTTGGTATGTACACTCTATATGGCTGCTTTGATGCTACCACTACAGGTTTAATTTAGTTGTTGCAACAGGATTTTCCCAGCTCACAGGGCAGGATGTAATATTTCCTCACTCTTCATAAGAATGAGCTGGGGCTGCTAAAAGACTGAAATGCATTATATTTCTATTTCAATTTTGTTTTATCAAATATGGAAGCTAACAAAAATGGAAGGGGAAAGGCCCATATGGCCTTTGTGATTTTGCTTTACAAGGGCCACACAGTCATTTTCATTTAAAAACTTCCCATAAACATGTATGACCAAAGCTGTGCCAGCAATGGTAAACATTGACGTAACATTGTGTCTGCATGCTGGTGTGTATGTGTGTGTGCACGCGAGCGTGTGCATGTGTGTGTGTGTGTGTGTGTGTGTGTGTGTGTGTGTGGGTGGGGGGGGGTGTAAGGTCACGTTTGCACTGAAGACAATCTGAAGTGTTCTTTGGGGGCTGCTTTGACTTTTTTTTTTCTTCATACCAAGTATGGAACTCAGCAAATAGAATAGGCTGGCGTGCTGGTGAACCCTAAAGAGCCATCCATTTCTGCCTGTCCTGCGCTGTGATCACAAGCATGCACCCGCATGCCTGTTTTTAATGGGTTCAGGGACTGAACACAAGTCTTTCTGCTTGCCTTGTAAACATTTTGCCTACTGTGCTGGCTTTCTAGCCCCCGACATGAGATGTTTTAGTTATAATCAGATATTTTACTGAAGGGTGTCAGCAAGGCGTTGAGGCAGTTTCAACATGCCTGAGTGTGAGTATGTGACCCTTTTCCCAGCTCCAATTACTACAAGATGTTAGTTCTGAAACAAGTTAAGGTCCTATGTCTCAGTTTTTTTAGATCAGTAAAATGCAAATGATAACAATATCTATTGTTCTCCAGTATTGGGAAGGTTTACTATACAATGCACATGCTTTTTTTCTCATGTGACATAGTAATATGTATATGTGATGTAACCTACCTTTGATGTAACACTAATATTATTAGCACATTTTATTTCACAATAAAATTGGGCCTATTAAGAAGGCAGCACACCAGTTAAATAATTCTTCTAAGTAAACTGATCCCTTATTCATACCATTGGTTTGGGGACAAAGGATCCATCTCCAGTTCTTCATGCAACTTTCACTAATTCCATTAGCCAATGGTAAATTATACTTCCCTGAAAAACTTCATGCTTCTGGTAAGTGACGATCATATATGTAAAATGTACATGGTACCCTCCTTCTATGTCATTTATTAACTGGTGTGTAGATGGCATGGTCATCAGAGGTAGCTAAAGGCACTGATAGGCAGTATTGCACTTTACATTATAAACAAGTTTCTCTAGACTCTTTCCAGGAGAAAATATGTGAATATCTTGTTTATTTACAAGTTTATTATGTAGTTATTCTACCATCGCCCCATTTTATTTTATTTTTATCATTTTGTTCAATCTTTTTATATATTTCAATCATATTCTTTGTCCTTCTCCAACTCTTCCCATATCCTATCCAGCTCCAACTATCCCATTCACCCCACTTCATCTCTCTCTCGCTCTCTCTCTCCCTCTTTCTGTCTCTCTCGCTTCCCCTCTCTGTTTCTCTCTTACTTTCTCTCACTCTTTCCTTCCCTCAAGGAAAAAAAAAACACAATAAAAACAACCAAAAATGAAAATCAAAACAGATGAACGAAGAAAAATAAAATCGATGAGACAAAAAAATACCAAAATAAACAAAAAGTACACACACAGACCAAAAAAGAAAAAAAAAAGACCCATAAAGTCCCCTTCTATTGGCCATCTTCACTTGCACGTGAGGACTGTTTGATATACCCAGTGGCACTCCATTGGAGAAAAGTGATTCTCTTTTTCCAAGCAGGTGTCAATCATAAATAGCTTTTTGATTGTGGTGGGCGTTTGTGTTCACTTCCCCTTCTCATGCTGGGATTTTGTCTGGTTTGAACCTGAGCGGGTCTTGTGCATGCTGTCACAGTCTCTGTGAGTTCATATGTGCTGTGTTGTGTCTGGAAATATTGTTTTGTGGTTTCTCCATGACTCATTCTTCCTCCTCTTCTGCATAGGTCCCTGAGTGTCAAGGGAGGAGTTTGGTGAAGACATCCCATTTATGGCTGAAAGGTCTCACTCCCTGCACATTGCCCAGTTAGCACTCTGTTAATTACCATCCACTACAAGAAGAAGCTTCTCTGATCCTCTCTGCCTTTTTAGGCACTACGCTTCTTTTGCATATACACCCAGCCCATTATGTATTATCTGAAACTATATTCTGTACATTAGAAACTATGTAATGTTTTCTTCCTGATTTGGCTTATTTCTCTTTGCCTAATGATAACCAGCTCCACACATTTTCCTGGAAATGGCAAGTCTTCATTTTTTATACCTGAATAAAATTCCTGTGGATATGTTCTACATTTTACTTGTCCATTCCTCTGTTGATGGACATGTAGTTTTTGTTTATATCTTGGCAACTGTGAGTAGTACTAAGACAAAGACGGGTGTGCAAGTATTCCTGGCGAGTGCCAACTTAGATGCCTTTGGAAATATGTCCAGCACTGGTATAGCTGAGCACATTTTTCATTTGTACTTCAGTTTTCCAGAACTAATCTGGATTCTTTTCCTCATTTGGTGTTAAAATTTTGAGTTCCTTATAAATTCAATATACTACCTCCCTGTTTCTCCTAGTACATAGGTTGACCCTGTACTCTGCCCATTCACGCAAATCCTATTGTCAATTCTTGCTACCATTTTTGGGGCTATTGGAATCCTTCTTATAAAGATCTCTTAAGGGGCTTTCACAGTCCAGAGTTTCACATCTGACATTATGGGCATTGGTCTGTTTAGTTGATCCATTTACAAGGAGAGGTAAATGAAACTATATTCATGCAGATGTCCACATTTCCCAGAACATTTTATTTGAAGACACCTCTTCTCAAAAACATGGTCATGGAACCTTTGTGTTAAAACAAACAAACAAGCAAACAACCCAAACAGGTTGCTGTAGTAACTGTATGATTCTGTTTCCTATTAGATTGTACTTGTCTACATGGGTATTTTTGTGATAGTAGCATCTTTCTTTTGTTACTATGTCCTTTGTTATAATTCAAAACCAGCTGTATTTATTTTCCAGCATTGCTATTAATGCTTAGAATAACTTTGGGTGTTTTGAGTTTCCATAAGAATTTGGGGGTAAACAAAGCAGGTAAATGGACAGAACTAGAAAAAAAAATCATCCTGAGTGAAATATCCCAGACCTAGAGGACAAATTTGATCAGAGCTTTGCTCAACCATCATCAGAGAAGCTTCCTACTGCCAAAGATGGGAACAAATACAGGGACCCACAGTTAGATATTATGCAGAGAGTGACAGTCCTTGAAACACACAGCCCTGAAGGTGATGTCTCCATCAAATCCCTCTGCTCAAGGCTCAGGAAATCCCATGGAAGAGAATGTAGAAACAGTACAAGAGCCAGAGGGGATGGAGGGAACCAAGAAAACGAGGCCCTTTAAATCAACACTATCAAATCTCATACGAACTCACATAAACTGAGGCAGTATACACAGGGCCTGCTAGGGTCTGCCCAGGTCCTCTGACTATTTCTTATGGCTTCCAGTGTCTTCATGAGATTTCCAAGTGTGTGAACAAGTTGGTCTCTGACTCTTGCACATTCTTTTCTGCTCTTCCTTATGTTGGTTTGTCTTTTCCAACTCTAATGTGATAGTCTGTGGCTTGTCTTTTTTTTTTTTTTTTTTTT